>PVHO010042282.1:0-10992 GCA_004024885.1 Saguinus imperator
CCTGGGTTCAGGCAATTCTCCTGCCTCAGCCTCCTGAGTAGCTGGGATTACAGGCACGCGCCACCATGCCCAGCTAATTTTTTGTATCATTAGTAGAGACGGGGTTTCACCATGTCGACCAGGATGGTCTCGATATCTTGACCTTGTGATCCACCCGCCTCGGCCTCCCAAAGTGCTGGGATTACAGGCGTGAGCCACCACGCCTGGACTGACTTGGGTATTTCTGAGACCACAGCCCCCAACTCTTAAGCACCCACTGGGAAGAGTGCCACCAGCTACTTCACAAACCTCAGAGACCCCAGCACTTCCCTCCCAGTGCACAGCCTGGCCCAACCCTCGGCACAGAGGAAGAAGGACTTTTAAAACTTTGGATTTCACAGGTTCAGAGAGGGGCAGGGCCTGTCTCAGGGTCACACAGCAAGTCTGTGGCAGAGCCAGAGTGATGGTTCTTAATTTTTAGGGGAGTCCTGATTCCCTGCCCCAACAGTAGGTAAGCTATAGGGAGATGTGGAAGGCTAGAGGGACATGGGGGGCGTAAGTGGAGGTTCAAGTTTCCAGACAAAAGTCCAGCCTCAAGTCCACCCCCTAGCCTGTTCCCCCACACCCTCTCTGTCTGCCACCAGCCAGGAGGGAGGGACAGAAACTGGGGGATGACACAGCAGCCACTAGTAGGCAGTGACTCGGCCCCAGCATCAGACAGGGAGTGACCCCTCATTCTCCTGTCCCATCCAAGCCCCTCATCTCCTCCTCCATGGAATAAAGAAACACACAAAGACCAACCCTGGCTGGCCAGAGACTCACACCCAACACAGGCGACACAGACATCCACACAGCCGCCCACCAGGTCACACGTGGGCACTCAGAGGTTCACCCAGAGCCACATAGAAACAGCTTCACAGACACATGCCAGCATGTGGAAACACACTGTCATATGGTTACCAACACACACAACACACATCCCTACACACACAAGAAGACATAAGATTCAGGTGTACAGCTAAACAGGGACAGGGACAGACCCCCAAAACACACAGAGACCCCTAGACCTTTACTGCAGATGCACATATGATCTCACACACTGAAACACATACACCACTCAGAGATCAAGAGAGCAACACACACACATACACACACAGACATATACACACACATATACACAGACATATACACACACAGACACATACACACATATACACACACAGACATATACATACACATATACACACACAGACCAACAACCACACATCCTGCAGATGGACTTTTGTAAAGATCTTCACACAACCAAAACAAGAGCTAATTCTCCCCAAGAGCTTATATTAACTTATTTAATTCCTACAACACTCCTGTGAGGTACAAATGGTCACTTTACAGGAAGGGAAATGGAGGCCCAGAGATGTGAAGTCATTCACCCAGAGTCACACAGCAAGCAAGTAGCAAAGCTGGAATAACACCCTGCAGGGTGTCAGGCTTCAAAGTCCATGCTTTGAACTATCATTATTATTTGAGATAGAATCTTGCTCTGTCATTCAGGCTAGAGTGCAGTGATGCAATCACAGTTTACTGTAACCTCGAACTCCTGGCCTCAAGCAATCCTCCTGCCTCAGCCTCCGAAGTAGCTAACACTATAGGTGCATAGTACTATGCTCAACTAATTTTTTTTTTTTTTAAGGACTAGTCTCACTTTTTCACCCAGGCTGGAGTGCAATGACGTGATCTTGACTCACTGCAACCTCCGGTTTAAGCAATTCTCCTGCCTCAGCCTCCCCAGTAGCTGGGATTATAGGCGTGTTCCACCACACCTGGCAATTTTTGCATTTTTAGTAGAGACGGGGTTTCACCCTGTTGGCCAGGCTGGTCTCAAACTTCTGACCTCAAGTGATCCACCCGCCTCAGCCTCCCAGAGTGCTGGGATTACAGGCGTGAGCCACCGTGCCTGGCCTAATTTTTTTATTAAAAAAAAATTTTGGGGGGGCACTATATCCCACCTCATGAGACTGGTGGAAAGATTTCTAAAGGCTCCTGACAGATTGTAGGTGCTGGTTTTTTTACTAAAACAAAGTCTTGACCAGGCGCAGTGGCTCACCCTTGTAATCGCAGCACTTTGGGAGGCCCAGGTGGATGGATCATGAGGTCAAGAGATTGAGACCATCCTGGCCAACATGGTGAAACCCCGTCTCTACTAAAAATACAAAAATTAGCTGGACATGGTGGTACGTGCCTGTAGTCCCAGCGACTTGGGAGGCTGAGGCAGGAGAATCGCTTTAACCTAGGAGGCAAAGGTTGCAGTGAGCCGAGATCACACCACTGCACTCCAGCCTGGTAACAGAGAGACTCCGTCTCAAACACCAAACAAACAAAAAGTCTTCCTGACCTTTATACATGTATACCCTCCTGACCCATATCTGTAGGTCACTTAAATTTATCATGGGCCCTAGGCACTGTGCCCCTGGGCCTAGGAGAGAAGTTGGCCCTGGAGACACACGTACACACACAGACCTGCACTCACAGACATGACACACATACCTGCTCAAAGAGCATGGGGTGGGTAAGTCAAGTTCTTCTCCATAAGGCTCAATCCTTGCCAGGCGTGGTGGCTCATGCCTATAATCTCAGCACTCTGGGAGGCCCAGGTGGGCAGATCACTTAAGCCCAGGAGTTCGAGGTCAGCCTGGACAACAATGGCAAGACCCCATCTCTACTACTAATACAAAAACTAGCTGGGTGTGGTGGCGTGTGTCTGTAGTCCCAGCTATTTGGGAGGCTGAGGTGAGAGGATCGCTTGAGCCTGGGAGGGTGAGGCTGCAGTGAGCCATGATCATGCCATTGCACTACAGCCTGGGTGACAAAGTAAGACGCTGTCTCAAAAATAAGGCCAGGTGCAGTGGCTCACGCCTGTAATCCCAGCACTTTGGGAGGCCAAGGTGAGTGGGTCACGAGGTCAAGAGATTGAGACCATCCTGGCCAACAATAGTGAAACCCCATCTCTAGTAAAATACAAAAAAATTAGCTGGGCACGGTGGTGCATGCCTGTGGTCCCAGCTATTCAGAGGCTGAGGCAGTAGAATTGCTTGAACCTGGGAGGTGGAGGTTGCAGTGAGCCAACATTGTGCCACTGCACTCTAGCCTGGGTGACAGAGCGAGGCTCTGTCTCAAAAAAAAAAAAAATAATAATAATAATAATAAATAAAATAAAATAAAAAGCTCCTCTTGAAAGGAGAGCTTCCAGGAGGAGGAGGACTTAAGCATGAGGAGAGGGCTGAATCTCCGCTCTGGCTTTCAAGGGCTCAGCTCTGCTTAGGAGAGATGGGTGGGGGAGCCTGGGAAGCCTTAGCCTTCCGCCCCCACCAGGGTGAAGATGGGTGACAGTGCCCACGCTGGCCTTCCTCAGAATATCCTGTAAACAGCTCCAGGCAGGGTCTGTGAAGGCCAGCCACAGCACGGTCTTCTCATCTTCCTTTGGCCAAACCCCTGTTCATCTGTTCCTCAGTTTCCCAATCTGTAGAGCAAGAAGGTTGAGTGACAGTGGTCTATGAAATTCCTTTCCAGTTCTGAAATTTAGTAATACAGAGGAGGAGGAGGGCTGGGTATGGTGGCTCATGCCTGTAATCCCAGAACTTTGGGAGGCCTAGGCAGGAGGCTCGCTGGAGGCCAGGAGTTCAAGACCAGCCTGAGCAGCATAGTGAGGCCCCACCTCTACAAGAAATTTTAAAATTAGCTGGGCATGATGGTACATGCCTGTAGTCCCAGCTACTTGGGAGGCTGAGGCAGGGGCATCACTTGAGCCCTGAGAGATTGAGGATGCAGTAAGATATGACCATACCACTGCACTCCAGCCTGAGCAACAGCGTGAGACCATGTTCCCCACCCCCAAAAGAATAAAAATAAAAAAGCAGGAGGAAGAGGAGCTGCTGAAAGCAAGCACTTAAGAAGCTGTGCTTAGCGCTTTCACACCCATCATCTCAGTTAATCCTCACTGCACATCAGTCCCCTATGTGGATTCTGTTTTGATCTCCTTGAACAGAAGAGGAAGCTGAGGTAGAGGGAAGTTAACCAGAGGGCAGCGCTTCTCAATCCGTGGTGACCACAAATTGCCTGGAGAGCTGGCAGCTCTGCTGTGGTTATCTTTTTTCTTTTATTTCTTTTTAATATTTATGTATTTATTTGAGATGGAGTTTCGCTCTTGTTGCCCAGGCTGTAATGCAACGGTGCAATTTTGGCTCACTGCAACCTCCACCTCCTGAGTTCAAGTGATTCTCTTGCCTCAGCCTCCCGAGTAGCTGGGATTACAGGCTTGCGCCACCACCCCAGCTAATTTTGTATTTTTAGTAGAGATGGGGTTTCTCCACGTTGGTCAGGCTGGTCTTGAACTCCCAACTTCAGGTGATCCGCCCACCTCAGCCTTCCAAAGTGCAGGGATTACAGGGGTGAGCCACTGCGCCTAGTGTATTATTTTATTTTTTAGTTTTTATTTTATTTTTATTATTATTTGTTTGCCTCAACATAGCTGTAAACTGTTCTGAGATATTTTATTTTAAGATGGAGTTTTGCTCTTGTTGCCCAGGCTGGAGTGCAATGGCGCAATCTCAGCTCACTACAACCTCCACCACCCGAGTTCAAGTGATTCTCCTACCTCAGCCTTTGAAGTAGCTGGGATTACAGGTATGAGCTGCCACACCTGGCTAATTTTCATATTTTTTTAGTAAAGACAAGGTTTTGCCATGTTGGCCAGGCTAGTCTCAAACTCGTGACCTCAGGTGATCCACCCAGCTTGGCCTCCGAAAGTGCTGGGATTACAGGGGTGAGCCACCGCACCCAGCCTGTTATTATTTTTAAGATGGAGTCTTGCTCTGTTGCCTAGGCTGGAGTGCAATGACACAATCTTGGTTCACTGCAACCTCCACCTCATGGGTTCAAGCGATTCTCTTGCCTCATCCTCCCAAGTAGCTGGGATTACAGGCATGTGCTACCATGCCCGGCTAACTTTTTTGTATTTTTAGTAGAGACAGGGTTTCACCATGTTGGCCAAGCTGGTCTCAAACTCCTGACCTCAAATGATCCGCCTGCCTCAGCCTCCCAAACTGTTGGGATTACAGGTGTGAGCCACCTCAGCCATCCATCTTCTGCATTTTCAGCAAGCCCCCTGGTGGTGCAGAAACTTTGGCTCCAGGGACACCCCCTGGGAGGAGCCAGGTCTGCGAGTTTCTGAGGCTCCAGAGGAGGGGAGAGGCACGTTCATGAGTGTGCACGCATTGCAGGTGTGTGTTGGACTGTTGTGCCAATGACCTCTGGGAGGGCAGATCCAGGCAGATTTAGTAAGGGCTGCCTCCTTGGTGCTCAGCATTGAATAGTGAGTGTGACTGGGTGGCTAAGCCACCCTGCATGGAGCAATCCCAAGAGTCTCCTGGAGGAGACATCCGTGGAGTTTCATCTCTACTAAATACACAAAAATTAGCTGGGTGCAGTGGCACACACCTGTAATCCCAGGTACTTGGTGCTGAGGCATGAGAATCTCTTGAATCCAGGAGGCAGACGGAGGCTGCAGTGAACTGAGATCAGGCCACTACACTCCATCCTGAGTGACAGAGTGAGACTCTGTCTCAAAAAAAAAAGGAATAAATGTTTGCTGAGTAAATGGATCTTCACCATTCATTCATTTATTCATTCCTAAACTCTAACAGACTCTCAGACAGAAACATATCTGGGCCTCTCTTCTGCCATGAAGACAGAGACAGATACATACATAGACAGGCTGAGATGTCCACCTACACACCCTGAGGTACACACCAATTTACAGATCTCAACAGGCACACGCCTTTCACCTTTGTCTGAGCAGGCACCTGATGACTGTTTATTTTTGTTTTTACTTTTGTTTTGAGACAGAGTCTTGCTCTGTCGCCTAGGCTGGAGTGCAGTGGCGCAATCTCGGCTCACTGCAGTCTCCACCTTCTGGGCTCAAATGATCCTCCTGCCTAGGCCTCCCAAAGTGCTGGGATTATAGGCATGAGCCACCGTGCCCAGTGGCACGATGACTATTTGAACACACAATCACACACATAGAGCAAAGCATGTGCAGTTGTGCATACACAGCACAGGTGTTTACACCCCAAACACACAGTAAATGACACACACCTTTGTCTACATAGACACACAGCTACACACACACACAAATGAGTAGAGCTAGGACCACCACTGTCGCAATGATATCCTCAGAGCTGTGGATTTGAAGAATTTCTTTTTTTTTTTTTTGAGACAGGGTCTCCCTCTGTCACCCAGGCTGGAGTGCAGTGGTGTAGTGTCAGCTCACTGCAGCCTCCACCTCCCAGGCTTAAGGGATCCCCCTGCCTCAGCCCCCCAAGTAGTATCTGGGACTACAGGTGCCCTTTGCCATGCCCAGCTAATTTTCGTATTTTTTGTAGAGACAAGGTCTCACTGTGTTGCCCAGGCTGTTCGAGAATTCCTGAACTTAAGTGATCCACCCGCCTGGACGTCCCGAAGTGCTAATGCTACAGGCCTGAGCCGCTGCTCCCGGCCTATGTGAAGAATTTCTTAGATATCCATACAGGCATGTGTGTGAGGGTTCACTCAGTCACACTGGTACTAAGAGCTCCTAAAGTCCCACTGACTTGCTCAGGGTGCCATTGAAATCTACAGAACAAGGCACTCCAGGCACACACATACACAGAATCACACACCCAGCTTCCACTGCCATGTAGTCTCTTCCACACTCACAACTACACACACACATGGGATTAACATATATGGGCATGTACAGAGTAAGGCAGACACACACAGGTGCAGATACAGAGCTAAGCAGAGAGCTACCCTAAGTTGCAGACTTGTTCCAGGCCCTGGCGAGGGGTGATGGTCACTGTGGGGACTGTCTCTCACCCACCCGCAACCCAGAGTGCACACCATGTGCAAGTGACTACAACCACTCCAGGCATTGGGTGGCAAGAGGCTGGAGTAAGCCAGGAGAACTTCCTGGTGGAGGCAGATCTTGACAATCATCATCTAGTTCTGAAGAGTTATGAATGAGGAGGAAGTCCCTGCAACACTCTCTCCCTACTACAGACATATATAACCAAAGGAGAGACAGCAGGAAGGACTACAGGGAGGTAAGAAGTAGAACTGGACCAAGGTGGTGAGGGTGACTTTTTGGAGGCCTTCCTAGTTGGACTTAGGGATAAAAATAATATGTGCTTGACCAGGCACGGTGGCTCACGCCTGTAATCCCAACACTTTGGGAGGCCTAGGCGGGTGGATCACCTGAGGTCTGGAGTTCGAGACCAGCCTGACCAACATGATGAAACCCTGTCTCTACTAAAATTACAAAAATTAGCTGGGCATGGTGATGGGCACCTGTAATCCCTGCTATTTGGGAGGCTGAGGCAGGAGTATCTCTTGAACCTGGGAGGCGGAGGTTGCAGTGAGCCAAGATCCCACCAATGTACTCCAGCCCGGGCGATAGAGAGAGACTGTCTCAAAAAAAAAGAAAAAAAAAAAAATCAACAAGGGACCCAAAGTGGCTCCGGCCGGATGTCGTGGCGCTTGCGAAGGCGAGGCCAAGAGTTCAAGGCCAACCAACCTCAGCAACCTCACAAGCTCTCATTGATTGGCAAAAAAAAAAAAAAAAAATCAACAAAAAAGAAAATAATATGCTTAGTACTAAGACTCACAACAGAGCCACTCGCGGAAGCTCACCGTCTACATACATACCAGGTGCCACACATACAGATGCAGATGACTTTCTTTTTTCTTTCTCTCTCTCTTTTTTTTTTTGAGACAAGGTCTTGTTCTGTCGCCCAGGCTGGAGTGCAATGGCACGATCTCAGCTCACTGCAACTTCCACCTCCCAGGCTAAAGCGATTCTCCCACCTTAGCCTCCTTAGTAGCTGGGACTACAGGCATGAGCCACCATGCCCAGCTAATTTTTTTATTTTTTTGTAGAGATGGGATCTCAATATGCGCCCAGGCTGGTCTCGAACTCTTGGGCTGCAGTGATCCACCCACCTTGGCCTCCCAAAATGTTGGGATTACAGGTGTGAGCCACCAAAAGAGTGAAAGGATCACTTGAGCGCAGGAGTTTGAGACCAGCCTGGGCAACATAGTGAGATGTCATCTCCATTATTTAAGAAAAAAAAATGGGGCGGGCGTGGTGGCTCATGCCTGTAATCCAAGCACTTTGGAGGCCAAGGCGGGTGGATCACCTGAGGTCAGGAGTTCAAGACCAGCCTGACCAACATGGTGAAGCCATCTTTATATATATATAAAAAAATGTAGAATGCCTAGAACAGCCACTGGCAGGAAGTAAGTTCCCCATAAGCATAAGCTATTACAATAATAGTGATTTTCTGGGGAGGGGATAGGATCTTGCTCTGTTGTCCAGGCTGGTGCACAGTGGTACAGTTAATAGCTCACTGCCATCTCAAACTCCAGCACTAAAGCAGTCCTCCCGCCACAGCCTCCTGAGTAGCTGGGACTGCAGCCGCACACCACCACATCCAGCTAATTTTAAATTGTTCTTTGCAGAGAAGGGGTCTTGCTATGATGTCCAGGCTGGTCTTGAACTTCTGGCCTCCAAGGGATCCTTCCACCTCTGTCTCATGAGTCACTGTGCCTGGCCTAATAACGATTGTTATTACCCCCACTCAAGAGATGAGGAAACTGTCCCTTAGGCCTCAGTCCCTCAGGGAACTTGCCTGACCAGCAGGCTCGTGGGCAGTGAGGCTCAGCAGGCCTGGGGTGGGTGGAGTCAGGGCCTCCCCAGGGCTGAGTGTTGAGTGTGCTGTGCCCCGCTGCGTGTGTAAGCACATTGGTGATTCCATTGTTCTCTGACTGACTCTTGCGATCAAGTCTCTTACGACTTGGTGATTCTCTGCGCAAACACTCAGACCCCAACCCACCCCTGTGGGTCACCCAGCCGCTGCCCACAAGCCGCAGCCTCCCCGTCACACTCACACGTGCTTCCTCCTCACCCGCCAGGGCCTTCCGACAGGGGCTCCTTCCTAAACTTTCTCTTTCCTGCCCCACGTGGACTCCTGCGGCTGGGTGGTCTCTGGCTGTAGCCACCCTGTCCCTGACTCAGGGCCCATGCCCCCTCACTGACCCTTATGTGGCCGGCCCAGCCCCCGCAGCCAGACGGCCACTCGGGGGTGTTGGAGGGGGTCACAGCAGGCCACGTGCCCAGGGTGGCTGAATTCCGCCTGTGATTCAGTCGGCTTGTCTAGGCTGCCGGGGTTGCCCTGGCTGGGTGATGTCAGCGGCCAGGTATGTGGCTGGGGTTTCTCCCGGGGTGACTCAGTCTCCTGAACTACTCTCTCCCTCCTGCAGACACTCTGGGCTGCTGTCCAGGGAGGGCAGGCGACTGGCTGCCCGACACTCCTTTCCCAGGCCCCTTCCACGCCCTCTTCATCATAGAGCTGTGGGAACAGCAGGGCTGGGGGTCTGGCACAGGAGGGATCTCAGAGGCCAGGGCCTCAGTCCAGCCTTCCCCTAAGACTAGGACTCCCAATGAATGGGATGACATTCATTCATTCATTCATTCAGCCATTCAAAGATTGCATCAGCACCCCTACACACACACACACACACACACACACACACACACACCCCAGTCATGCACTCTAGGTGCTAGGGACAGAGCAGGAAAGAAGACAGACAAAAATAAAAATGTCCTCAAATGGCTGGACATGGTGGCTCACTCCTGTAATCCCAGCATTTTGGGAGGGAGGCCGAGGCAGGAGGATGGCTTGAGCCCAGAAGTTTGAAACTAGCCTGGACAACATAGTGAGACCACACCTCTACAAAAAATAAGCCTGTAGTACCAGCTACTAAGGAGGCTGAGGCAAGAGGATCGCTTGAGCCCAGGAGGTCAAGGCTGCAATGGGCCATCATCACACCACTGTGCTCCAGCCTGGGTGACAGAGCCAGAGCTGTCTAAAAAAAATAATAAAGAAAAAGATGGCTGGGCGTGGTGGCTCATGCCTGTAATCCCAGCACTTTGGGAGACCGAGGCAGGCAGATCACGAGGTCAAGAAATCGAGACTATGGTGAAACCATAGTCTACTAAAAAATACAAAAATTAGCTGTGTGTGGTGGTGCGCGCCTGTGTTCCCAGCTTCTCGGGAGGCTAAGCCAGGAGAATTGCTTGAACCCGGGAAGCAGAGGTTGCAGCGAGCCGAGATCGCGCCATTGCACTCCAGCCTGGTGCCTGGTGATAGAGCAAGACTCTGTCTAAAAAAAAAAAAAATCCTCACAAAGCCCTTACCAGTATCTGCACCTAGGGCATTATTATTATTGTTGGTTTTTGGTTTTGTTTTTTTTTTTGTATTTTTAGTAGATGGTGTTTCACCATGTTGGCCAGTGTGGTCTCAAACTCCTAACATTGTGATTTGCCCACCTCAGCCTCCCAAAGTGCTGGGATGATAGGTGTGAGTCACCGCACCCGGCCTGTTATTGTGTTTTGTTTGTTTGTTTGTTTTCTGAGACAAAGTCTCACTCTGTCACCCAGGCTGGAGTGCAATGGCATCACCTCAGCTCACTGCAGCCTCCATCCGCATCCCCGGGTTCAATCTGTTCTCCTGCCTCAACCTCCCGAGTAGCTGGAATTATAGGCATGCGCGACCACGCACAGCTAATTTTTTTTTTTTTTTTTTTTTTGCATTTTCAGTAAAGACAGGGTTTCACCATGTTGGCCAGGCTAGTCTTAAACTCCCGGACTCAGGTATTCTGCCCTCCTCGGCCTCCCAAAGTGCTGGGATTACTGACACGAGCCACCATGACTACTATATATATATATAGAAAAGCAATTTATTCCATTTTAAGCACTTACACAGTTAGTCATGGAGAGTAACAGGCCTGCTGGTGAAACAGGTCACCCAAAATGGAGATGGCATCAAACTAGTGGTCAAGGACTAACTCCTAAAAAAAAAAGCAACTTTTATCAAGGATTAATTTAATTTTAAAACAAATACAAGTTATTGATTCACTCTT
>PVHO010042283.1:0-11004 GCA_004024885.1 Saguinus imperator
GCAAGGACTTCATGACCAAAACACCAAAAACACTGGCAACAAAAGCCAAAATAGACAAATGGGACCTAATCAAACTCCACAGCTTTTGCATGACAAAAAAACAGTAATTAGAGTAAATTGGCAACCAACAGAATGGGAAAAATTTTTTGCAGTTTACTCATCAGAAAAAGGGCTGATATCCAGAATTTACAAAGAACTCAAACAGATTTACAGGAAAAAAACAAACAAGCCCATTCAAAAGTGGGCATAGGATATGAACAGATACTTTACAAAAGAAGACATACATGAGGCCAACAAACATATGAAAAAATGCTCATCATCACTGGTCATTAGAGAGATGCAAATCAAAACCACATTGAGATATCATCTCACGCCGGTTAGAATGGCGATCATTAAAAAATCTGGAGACAACAGATGCTGGAGAGGATGTGGAGAAATAGGAACACTTTTACACTACTGGTGGGAGTGTAAATTCATTCAACCATTGTGGAAGACAGTGTGGCGATTCCTCAAGGACCTAGAAATAGAAATTCCATTTGACCCAGCAATCCCATTACTGGGTATATATCCAAAGGATTATAAATCATTCTACTATAAGGACACATGCACACGAATGTTCATTGCAGCACTGTTTACAATAGCAAAGACCTGGAATCAACCCAAATGCTCATTGATGATAGACTGGACTGGGAAAATGTGGCACATATACACCATGGGATATTATGCAGCAATCAAAAACATTGAGTTCGTGTCCTTTGTAGGGACATGGATGAACCTGGAGAACATCATTCTCAGCAAACTGACACAAGAACAGAAAATGAAATACCGCATGTTCTCACTCATAGGCGGGTGTTGAACGATGAAAACACATGGGCACAGGGAGGGGAGCACTACACACTGAGGTCTGTTGTGGGGAATAGGGGAGGGGAAGTGGGGGGTGGGGAGTGGGGAGCTGGGGACAGATAGCATGGGGAGAAATGCCAGATATTGGTGAAGGGGAGGAAGGCAGCAAATCACACTGCCACATGTGTACCTATACAACTATCTTGATTGTTCTGCACATGTACCCCAAAACCTAAAATGCAATTAAATCATTATCTTCCATTCTAACATTCTCTCCTTGATCTATGCTTCTTTCTCCTCCATATTATTTTCTAATATACTGTGTAATTATCTCATTAATATTATTTATTTTATTTTCACATAATGGTGAAGGCAGGAGGTTTGAAATTGTTTTCTACAATAGGATCTGAAATAGTGTTTAAGCATACAGCAGGCATTCAGCAACTATTTCTGTTAATAAGTAAATGCTAATTAAATTTCTTGTGCTCTACATAAAATTCAACTTAAATATCTCTAATAAACTCTGCAGGTACAAATATTTGATGAGCAGAGAATGATTTCTTCTTCTTCAAAATAGGTATCGTCTTATGGTAAAACTTATCACTGTGGCTCTAATGACAATCCCTTTTACTATTTAACTACTTAATTATTCCTCAGGAAGCTTTGACAATACATGAACACACAAGAAAAAAGCAACGATAAAATCTACTACACTTTGACTATTCTTTAGGGGATAGTAGGAACTGGCTTTTGATTATGAAAATTCAGAATGAGATCCTCTTTTGAACAAAGGCTATAAAATAATTACAAGAGAGACAGAGCTCCACCTCCCAAAAGGCTATGATGCAAGTAAACAGACATATATAATACATTCACTCATGCTTGCATTTTGACCATTAACATATGACTTAAAAGTGGGAGAAATCTTTTAGGGTTTACTTTTTTGCAACCCATGAGAGATTACAAACAGGATTATGCAATTTCTTGGAAGTTCTTCACGTCTTTGGCTCTGTGGAAAAATATTTTATCTCCTGTCCCTGACCTTCTCAGCATTCATTCAAAGGGCAAGTGGGAAGTACATAACATGTGAGTCACCCAGGTTTTTTTGCAAAAAATAATAGAAAATATTTTCTTCTTGTCATTGAGAAATCTAAAAGTATATCTCAGAATGAAATGCTGGCAAAGAATGAAGCTGAAAAATGTAAGTTTTTTTTGTTTCCCTAAATTCTGGGGATATTTTCCATTTATGGTTCATATCCCTTTAAAATATGAATAGCCACATATACAAAAAGTATAGAATTTCAAGTGAAGATGTATACTAACTGATGAATTGCTGGAGACGGGTATATTTTGGTAATTTTTGTTGCTTGGTGAGTAGAAGAAATATGGCATATTTCTCTTTCCAGTGATATTTTCTTTCTCAAGCCCAAATACTGGTTTTTCAGTTCCATTACATTAATAAGACTTGGTATTATACAAGTTAGTTATTATTTGAGAAACAAAAATCTTCATCTGGTATGACTTTTTCTTGTTTTTGTTGTTGTTATGTGGGCTAGAAGTTAACCAGAGAGTAATCAAGGGAAAAGTTTTACGTTTTATATCTGCCTAGATAGGAGAGGCCTCAGAGAATCACCACAGTGAGATGCAAAATGATAACAAGAGTCAAAGGAAGAAAAAGGAACATGTGGAAGAAAGCAGTGAATAAAAAACATGGAAAGTTTTATAATATAAACTCGATCTGCCTTTCTTATTTTTCTGCAGCTGACCTGACCATGGTTAACAAATAACAAGCACATTGAACTTGGCCACAGTCACTCAGATCAGCTGTTCTCCCTAAGGTCAATGCCATAATGGGCATAGGTAGTTCATTTATTCACCTGGAAGCATATAAAAATATTTAGTCAGAGCAATTTAAGGGCCAAAGTATGGCATACTTCCTCACAGTGTATAGGGTATCCAACTGCGTAAAAAATAAGAGAATATATTTTTATGCTAAACACTGGTACAGATATATGAAACATCATAAAAGACCATATATCCTCTAATGACAGAGGTCGTTTTTATTACCACTTTAAAACACCGCAAGTAACCTGAAGTAGCTGAAATTGAAAGTAAATATTAATTTGTGCCCTGGCATGACACTACATTGAGAAAGAGTATTTTTAAGTATCTTGAGTTTGTATTTTATTTTTATATCACTAATAAATCATAATGAATCAGGTATTCATAGTACTGTTGAAAGAACTTCATACCCAGATAATATCAATAATGCAGGTAAACAGAAGAAAGAGTAGGCTAATTGTAATTTATTGGAATCACAAAACTTTGCATTCCTGGTTTCAAGTCTAGTGTTCTTAGCAAGAAAAAGGAATTCTCCACAATTCATATTTTCCCTGCTGTCTATTCTCGTGATTTAATAAAATAAATCTGTTCAGGAGTTAAGTCATGAAAGTCATAGATTTGTTGTTTAAACAAAAGTCTAATTGTTTACTACTTTATAATATACATGGTAAAGAATTTTGGTGTTTCCAGAGTGCGACATTTCATGTTTCAGTGACCTCTGTCATCTCCATGTCTTCCAGACTAATGAATGTGTCCAGCATAGAAACTATCAACTTTGTTAGCTACTTTATCCTCATGGGTTTTCCCTCAAGTCCAGAAATGCAGCTCCTCTACTTCAGTCTCTTCTCAGTAGCCTATACTCTCACCCTGATGGGAAATGCAGCCATTGTCTGTTCTGTATGGTGGGACCAGCACCTTCACACTCCCATGTATATCCTCTTGGGAAATTTTTCTCTCCTGGAAATATGTTATGTTACCACAACTGTTCCTAAAACATTGGCCAACTTCCTCTCCACAAGCAAGTCCATCTCATTCATGAGTTGTTTTGCACAGTTCTACTTCTTTTTCTCTTTTGGGTACGATGAGGGCTTCTTTCTTTGCATCATGGCCTTTGACAGGTATCTTGCCATCTGCCGCCCTCTACATTATCCACGCATCATGACTAAACAAGTATGCACTGGCTTCATTGTCTTTGCATGGTCCTGTGGGTTTTTAATCTTCCTAACTCCAGTTATTCTCATTTCACAGCTATCCTACTGTGGCCCAAATATTATCAACCATTTTGTCTGTGATCCTGTCCCACTGATGATGCTGTCCTGTTCTGAAGACATTATCACCCAGCTCATTTACTCCACATTCAATTCTATCTTCATGATTGGCACCTTTCTCTTTATCCTTTGTTCCTATGCTCTGGTGATTCTCGCTGTAATGCAGGTGCCCTCAGAGGCTGGCAAACGAAAGGCTTTCTCCACTTGTACTTCTCATTTGGCAGTTGTTGTCTTGTTTTATGGCTCTATCATGATGATGTATGTTAGTCCTGGATCAGGACACCCAGTAAAAATGCAAAAAATCATTACCTTATTTTATTCTGTGATAACACCTCTCTGCAATCCTCTAATATATAGTCTCAGGAACAAAGAGATGAAAGATTCTCTGAAGAAAATCTTCAGGACTGGAAAATGTGTTAATAAAATATAAATGAGATAATTTCCATTTATCAAATATAACTTTAATTAGATATGAATATTTGTCTACAAATTCATTGTTTTATTTAAGAACTGCTATAATAATGACTCATTAACTTTTTTTTTTTCATTTTTATTGCATTATAGGTTTTGGGGTACATGTGCAGAACGTGCAAGATAGTTGCGTAGGTACACACATGGCAGTGTGTTTTGCTGCCTTCCTCCCCTTCACCCACACTTCGTATTCATCCCCAGGCTATCCCCCCCAGCCCCCCCGCTGTCCCTCCCCCATTTCCCCCAACAGTCCCCAGTGTATAGTAGACCGCCTCTCTGTGTCCATGTGTTCTCATTTTTCTCACCCACCTATGAGTGAGTATATGCACCACTCACCACAATTTGCAATACTGTGGTCTTATTTAAAAGAATGTTTCAACAATGAATTAGTTTGTGTTGAAATGAATAAAAAGTATGTAAAATTCTATGTCTAAGCTAGTCAGAACCTCTATACGTATTTCAACATTTTAAAAAGAATACAGATATTCTTTTTGTATTACTGAGCTAAAGTAATTGATATCACATGGAACAGATAATATAGACTGCTCTCACAATTAACACTGTAATCCAGTAACTGTGCAGTAGGAGATACTGGCTGCAAAAAAGATAAGGTTTGAGAAGTCCAGCTTGTCAAAATGTAGCAAGTGGTCCTTACATTGTGGAAATAAACTAATAACTTTAGTTTGATATTTAGTGTTTTTTCAGAGAGTACACAAAACTAGCATTAGGACTTTAAAGCAGATTAGTTACCTGGAATATAGTACAGATAAGACCTAAACAAAAAGGCGAGCACTACTCAGGATACAGCTTGCTTTGTTGTAAACCCAGTTTAAACACAGGTTTTGAAAACATAATTAGTTTAGCATTAATACTGTGTGACTGGGGCCCAAAGTGGCTCCGGCCGGATGTCGTGGCGCTTGCGAAGGCGAGGCCAAGAGTTCAAGGCCAACCAACCTCAAAAACCTTACAAGCTCTCACTGATTGGCAAAAAAAAAAAAAAAAAAAAAAAAAAAAAATACTGTGTGACTTATTTGAGTACTGCTGGGCAGTACTAAAATCAAATTCTTAAAATCCATTTTATAAATATTTGACTAACATATTGCTTTGATTTTGATTTTTGTTTTGTTCTATGGCCTTTTTTTTTCAAATTCAAATTTCAAAAACATAATGAAAAGGAATCGCAATATGAAATGTAATTTACAGAATTTTAATTTGTAAGCCCTCATAGTGCAGTTAGTTTTTGTGTCATAAAGAACCTGAGTTGAGAATATTTTCTGGATTTGAAAGGCGAATTTATGTGAGTTCTGGGGAAAAGGGTGGCTGTTTTATTATACTTCACATGTGCAATGTAAATTAAATAGCTAAATACTTGCCAGGAAAACTCTTTTATATAGGAAGAAAATATGAGCAATTTAGAACTTCATTCAAACTAACTTCAATGGTGGGCTCTCTTTAAAGTGCTGATAAATTTAACGCGAGTTTCACCTGTCCATGCCAGTTTCATCTTTCTTAATTAATTGAGAAATTAAAGGGATAGAAATTCTTTTTTTTTTTTAAGCTGGAGAACTTACTTTTATTCTTGCAGTTTTATACTAGGAAGTCAACATTTAATTTAATAAGACATTGTCCACAATTTATTAGAAATGTTTAATCCTTCAATTGTACATCAATATCCTATGACTCCAAATTTTATTTAGCACTCTCTTCAAGTCTGAAGAAAATATTTAATTTGCTAAGTTCCACAGACAATACATCCCACTGACAGTATGTCCCACTGACATTCATCTAGTATGATGTCCCACTCTCATATTAGAATTAAGGACAGCCAGTATCAAACTGACCTGAAACCTGATTGTGTTCCTGGCTCAGAATACCTGTAGCAAATCTGTAAATCCACACCAAGGCACAAAATTAAACTAGGGTGTGTATATCTTATAAAAAACTTTTCACTGTAAAAATCAACATTAAAATTTTATCAAATTCCAACATTATGGTTTTTTAATCCAATTAAGCTTTCAAAATACCTGATTAGCTGTGAATTAATTATAAATAACTTCATGTAGTTTGCCCAGCATTTCAAAATGGTTATGGAATACAGCTTTTAAAATGTCAAAGTATGCTATACATATTACACTTTTCTGCTAGGCTGGGCAAGTATCTTCCATGGCAAGATCCTCAAACTGTTGAATAAAATACACTTTTAAATCAATATAGGTACTTGATTAATTTCCCTGAAATTATCAACATCGTTACCAAAATCTTCCAGCATTTTGTAAGATTTGATTCCTTAAATACAATTTTAAAGTTAAATTTATGGAGGGGGAAAAAACCCTCATATACTGACTGTAAATTTTATGTCCTTTTTTGGTCCCTTAATGGCTAAAGAGAATTTTAAACAAATTATGCTTCATGTTTCCTGGTTTATTAAAAAGCTACAATTTCTATAATCCAAATTAAGCAATATTATACTAATCAAAAGCTATTAATTTTGAAACATCTATGTATGGCTGTCTGTAGGTTCCCCTGAGAACCTTTCCAAACATTTATAATCAAGAGATTTTAATGAATTATGTACGAGAATCATATTAAAGAAAAACTTATTTTGCAAAAATAAAATCACTTTCCAATATGCTTGACAGAAACAAGCTATTCATTTTCATTTGTGTTCCACTGAAGATATTACTGAAATCTGTCCGATGGTTTATTTCCAAGTGGTCCACTATGGAATTTTTCAGAATGTTTTAAGATTGGCTGTAGCTAGAGTTCTGACTTCCATTTGGACCCTGCTCTCCTTCACTGTTTGGAGATGGTTTTGGTGTCTTACTAACAATAGTTGCCATCTCTTTTCTTTCATCAAAATTCTTCCACTGTTCATATAGTTTTAAAATAACCCTGATTATTTCCAAAATCTTTTCCATATCCACAGAAAGCTCAGCAAACCATTGCCTGGCATCTTTCTGCTGTACAACACAGGCTACATGTAGGCAAGCTAAAGCTATCATGAAAAGACGATACAGTAGGCAACGATCCACTCCATAGGTATCAAGCACTATCCTCCATGCAAGGGGAAGCAACATGTCTTCTTGGCCCATGTCCTGCACATGCTGGAGCAAAGGACTATAAGGATGATACACTATCAAGCAACAATCCATTCATTCTAACAGGTAGAATTCACATTCTAATATAGGATTCATCCTATAAGGAAACTCCTTTGGAAAGGCATATGAAAATCTAGTTTTTAATACAGAAATAGCAGCAGCAGTCAATCTGGTATTTGAAACGACTCCAAATTCCTCAACTTTGGATGCCAAAAACATACATGTAAGGGAGCTATTAATACAGGATCTATACTTTTCAGAGAATACCTGGCATAGAATCTCTTGAAATATACCATAGCAGTGGCAATAACTTGTTGTCTTAATTTAAGATGTTCACCTAATGCTTAGATAACATTCATAAAAAATATTTCTAACTTCCAATATTCTTCTTCTGAGAGAAACTTTAAATCCTTTTGGCGCTCCTTCAACAGATCTTGTTTATCCAAAATCCATTGCAAATAGTAGGAGCTCTGCCAAAAGTTCCCTGCCATGGAACACAGCTTGCCCTGATTAAAAAAAAAAAAAGCACCAGCCGGTGGAGCAGCCCACAGAGCAAGCATAAACCCTACCCATCTGGTAACCGCACTCCTCGATCAAATCCAAGGATAGAAATTCTTAATAAAATATAGTGTCAATTATTATAAACATGCACAGTGCCCATATTTGTAAATGTCTTCAATTTTATCATTACTCAATTTTATCTTACCAATATTAAATACTATCTCATACTGAGCTTGCTGGCACTTAATAGAAAGAATTGAGAACTACTTGATACAGTACAAAGCATTTCTGAGATACAGATACGCCTTTATTGTGACAATATCTCTTCCTTTGTTATAATATCTCACCTATGGCTTCATGGTCAGAAATAGATTTCATACAACCAGCTAATAAAGGAGGAAAGAGCCTCAGGCTTGGCTCACAAATGGATTGTCTGACTATATACTTGGCAAGAAAAAATTTGACTAATGCTGCAGCTTAACACCTCTCAAGGATAGCCATATACTAATGGTGGAGGAAATCCTCATAAACCAATGATTTGGGAGCAATATACCTAGTTGTCCAATTTGAATGTTAGGAAAAATAGCTTGCTATGCAAGATAAGAATATGTGTAGAATAATGATTGTTGTAGGAAGCTTCACTAAATTTCCAGAAACAAACAACCTCCAAAGACTGAATCCTGGAGACATTAAAACCCTAAAAGACCAATATTAAGTTCCAAAATAGAAGCAGCAATAAATATCTACCAATCAAAAAACCTAGACCAGCAATAAATATCTACCAATCAAAAAACCTAGACCAGTTTCACAGCCAAATTCTACCAGACATACAAAGAAGAGCTAGTACCAATTCTACTGAAACTATTCCCAAAAATGAGGAGAATGAAATCCTCCCTAATTCATTCTATGAAGCCAGCATCTCTCTGATACCAAAACCTGGCAAGCGAAAGTTTATAGCTACAGGTGCCTATATCAAAAAAGTAGAAAAATTTGAAATAACCTAGTGATGTATCTTAAAAAACTAAAAAAGCAAAAGCAAACAAATCCAAATTATTAGAAGAAAATAAATAATAAAGATCAGAGTTGTAATAGATGAAATTGAAGGAAAGCATACAATATAGAAACTCAACGAAGTGAAAAGTTTGTTTTTTGAAAAGATAAACGAATCAACAAAACTTTACCTAAGAAAAAAAGAGAAAGACCCAAATAAATAAAATTGAGACATAAAACCAATACTGCAGAAATTAAAAGGATCACTTCCAACCATATGCCAATAAACTGGAAAATTCAGAAAAAAACAAATTCTTAGATACATGCAACCTGCCAAGTTTAAGCCATGAAGAAATTCAAAACCTGAACAAACCAATAACAAGTAATGAGATCAAAGCCCTAATAAAAAGTCTCGCAGCAAAGAAAGCCCATGACATGATGGCTTCTCTGCTGAATCTTACCAAACATCTATAGAAGAATTAATACCAACCCTACTTAAACTATTCCAAAAAATAGAGTAACATAGAATATATCCAAATTCATTCTATTAGGCCAGTATTACCCTGATACAAACCAGAAAGACACACATCAACAAAAGAAAACTACAGACTGATATCACTGATGAACACTAATGTAAAAAGTCTCAACAAAATACTAGCAAACAAAATCTGAAAGCACATTAAAAAATTAATTCACCATGATCAACTGAGTTTTATTCCAGAAATGCTAGTATGGTTCAACATATGTATATCAATGAATGTGATTCATCACATAAACAAAGTTAAAAACAAAAACAATAGGATCATTTCAATCAACGTTGAAAAACACAACCATAGGATAGGAGAAAATATCTGTAAACTATATATCTGACAGGGGATTAATAACCAGAATATATAAGGAGCTCAAACAACTCTGTAGGAAAAGTCTGATCATCTAATTTAAAAATGGACAAAAGATCTTTCTCAAAAAAAAGACATATAAATGGGAAACAGGCATGTGAAAAGGTGCTCAGCATCATTGATGATCAGAGAAATGCAAACCAGCACTACAAGAGGAATCACCTAACCCCAGTTAAAATGGCTTATATCCAAAAGACAGTCGGTAAGAAATGCTAGCTAGGATATGGAGAAAAGGGAATCCACTGTTGACAGGAATGTAAATTAGTACAACTACTATAGAGAACAGTTTGGAGGTTTCTCTTAAAAACTAAAAATAGAGCTACTGTATGACCCAGAAATGCCATTGCTAGGTATATACACAAAAGAAAGGCAATCGGGATATTGGAGAGGCATCTGCACTCCCATGCATATTGCAGCACTCTTCATAAAAGCCATGATTTGGAAGCAGCCTGTGTGTCTATGAACAGATGAATAAATAAAGAAAATGTGGTTCCATTGAGATACCATCTCATGCCAGTTAGAATGGCAATCATTAAAAAATCTGGAGACAACAGATGCTGGAGAGGATGTGGAAAAATAGGAAAACTTTTACACTGCTGGTGGGAGTGTAAATTAGTTCAACCATTGTGGAAGACAGTGTGGCGATTCCTCAAGGACCTAGAAATAGAAATTCCATTTGACCCAGCAATCCCTTTACCGGGTATATAGCCAAAGGACTATAAATCATTCTACTGTAAGGACACATGCACACGAATGTTCATTGCAGCACTGTTTACAATAGCAAAGACCTGGAACCAACCCAAATGCCCATCGATGATAGACTGGACTGGGAAAATGTGGAACATATACACCATGGAATATTATGCAGAAATCAAAAATGATGAGTTCGGGCCGGGCGCGGTGGCTCAAGCCTGTAATCCCAGCACTTTGGGAGGCCGAGGCGGGTGGATCACGAGGTCAAGAGATCGAGACCATCCTGGTCGACATGGTGAAACCCCGTCTCTACTAAAGATACAAAAAATTAGCTGGGCACGGTGGCGCGTGCCTGTAATCCCAGCTACTCAGGAGGCTGAGGCAGGAGAATTGCCTGAA
>PVHO010042284.1:0-11152 GCA_004024885.1 Saguinus imperator
CTCAGTTTGAGGGGCGTTATTACAAAGCCACTCAGTTTGAGGGGCGTTATTACAAAGCCACTCAGTTTGAGGGGCGTTATTACAAAGCCACTCAGTTTGAGGGGCGTTATTACAAAGCCACTCAGTTTGAGGGGCGTTATTACAAAGCCACTCAGTTTGAGGGGCGTTATTACAAAGCCACTCAGTTTGAGGGGCGTTACCACCGCAGTCCTCCTCAATGCATACACGCACCTTAAGGGCAAGGACTGTATCTTGGATCCCCAAAGAGTAGGATTCCAGTTGCAGATGCATCGTTGGTTTCTTATGTCTCTTCTGGCAAGTTAATTCCCTTCTTTGGGCCTCAACTTTCTCTTCTGTAATGTGGAGATAATAATATCTACTTTGGAAAGTCGTTTTAAGGATTAAGGATAATACATTCAAATGCCAGGCAAAGTGCTTGACATCATTAAAATGTGCAATAAATGCTAAGTCTTGTGAATATAATCCTCTTATTTTACAGATGAGGAGATAGGACCTAGACATGCAAATCGCCGGTCTAAGCCCACACAGTTAAGTAGCAACAACCTTGCCAAAAAAACCCTCCAAATAGATTGACTTCAGTTCCTATCTATATGATGTCTTACCTTTTATCACTAAGGAGAACGCTCAGTGTGGCATTTGGTGTGTGATGTTTCCTTACTGCTGTGGGCGTGGAGTTGTTGGACCTTGAGTTTGAGACTTGGATTTTTGTGGTTTCCTCCTCATTCGCGGGTAACCGAGATAAGACATATCTTAAAGCAAACCACCCTCCTTTTTTGTACAACTTTAAATTTATTTGCTTAAGAGTGGTATGAATCGTGTAACTTATTGTGTAAGAGATTACAAATAAGAGCAATAATTATTGAACAAAATTTATAGGAATAGGCTTATAGAAGTCCACCGCTTTGTACGCGCTGACTCTGTGTAACTGTTACAGAATTCCACCGCTTTGTACGCGCTGACTCTGTGTAACTGTTACAGAATTCCACCGCTTTGTACGCACTGACTCTGTGTGTAACGGTTACAGAAGTCCACCGCTTTGTACGCACTGACTCTGTGTAACTGTTACAGAAGTCCACCGCTTTGTACGCACTGACTCTGTGTAACTGTTACAGAATTCCACCGCTTTGTACGCACTGACTCTGTGTAACTGTTACAGAAGTCCACCGCTTTGTACACACTGACTCTCTGTGTAACTGTTATGAGATGATGCTTGGATTTAAAATCCAGATTCCTCTCCACTGCAGGATCTTCACCCACGTACATTTCCTAATAACCTGTATTCTGTTCTCAACTTGTTTTTCTGTCATTTTGGACTAAGTGAAGGTGAAGCATGCTGCAAAATAATTTTTTTTCACGAGTTAATCAGATGAAATGTGAACACACCATTCCTCCTGCATAATACACGTATTCTGGGATGTTAAGTCAAAATCGATGTCTACTACACCACAACCTTTCCATATAGTTGGTAATCAATTATCATGTTTTTTATGCATCAACATGCTACTTATCAAACGTTCTGTCTCTCAGCATATCGAGAAGTCAATTATGCTCTGAACAGGTGGAGCCCAGGAAAGGTGACTTCCACCCTACAAAGAGGTTATGGATCCTGTTTCAAATGCTGGATGGATCCCTGTGAATCTGTCACTTTAAGAAGAGAGATTGCCCAGGGAAAGCAGTGGAAAGAAGAAGCGTGTTAAAGGGTGAATGGAGTGGGAGATCCCACCAGATTTTCCCGTTCTCTTCCGTCCTGCTACGACTTGCATCAGAGAAATTTCTTTTTTAAAAATTGCAAAGGATATTGAAATATTGAAAGAATATTGAAATTTGGAAGCCCTTATTTACGGGATGAAGCTGTCAGGAAATTAAACGAGAATCAACATTTGACAGGTGAATGTTTACTTTCATTCTTGAGAACCTGATTCCTCACTCCCACTAGCCTTTGCTTAGAGATCAGATCTACATACTATTGTGAAGCCGAAAGAATGAGAAAGGAATCTTTAAAGAAAGAAAGAAAAAAAGCCTCAAGCTCAAATCAGCCCTTGCGGTCAACATCTCCTTCAAGGATCATTAGAGGCCCCCAGGGGCCGGCGGGGCTGGGTGGAAGGTAACTCTGGGCGCTTTCACCAGCTGGCATTTCTAAAGCACCTGCCTATTTTTCCAGGCTTCAAGAGTGGTCACATCAGCCAGTCCTTCCTTGTTTTCCATAATCCCATGGTAAAGACCACTGTTGACAAAGGCACAAAGCATACTGTGCCTTGCCTCCTAGGTGTTTTCTGTTTTCGTCTCAAAATGGGTATTAATGGACTGATCCTCTGTGCCACAATGTTAGGTGTCAGGGATGGGGGCAGGGGTGTCAGAGGGGATGGAGGGGAGGGTCCTTTGGCTGCAGAAAGCCTACATTCTTCTCCAGCAGAAGTTCCAGGCTTGACTTCCATCAACCTTAGGGGTCTGCATGGGGATCCCTGAGCTTCTTGACCATGTTGAAGACTGGGTGCTCCCAAGAACATGCTTTCTGTTCATGTCTTGTTTTCTTTCTTTGTTTTTTAGACGGAATCTCGGTCTGTCACCCAGGCTGGAGTGCAGTGGTGTAATCTCAGCTCACTGCAGCCTCCACCTCCTGGGTTCAAGCGATTCTCCTACTTCAGCCTCCCAATTAGCTGGGATTACAAGTGCCCTCCACCATGCCCAGCTAATTTTCATATTTTTAGTAGGCATGTGGTTTCACCATGTTGGCCAGGCTGGTCATGAACTCCCGACTTCAAATTATCTGCCTGCCTCGACCTCCCAAAGTGCTGGGATTACAGGTGTGACCACTGCGCCCGGCCCACACATCTTCTTTTCTTGATGATGGTCCCGCCTCACTCCCTTGATAGTTCAGTCCTTCAGCTCTCATCTCTGGCTTCGCTTCTTAGATTCATTTTCTACCCCCTGTCCTGGGATGGTGCTTTAGGTAAAGTCTTGCCTACTCCAGCCACGCCCTGTAGTCTTGGCACCCAGGCAAGCCTTACTGGCTGCCTTCTTCTCCACAAACAGCCCAGGTCCAGACATTCAGAGTCCATCTGTAAGACAGACGGCTTTGAACTAATGAAGATGTCATGTTAGCTCACCATTTGTATGAGCTAATCAATCTGCTCTTGGGAGCGTAGTGGTGGGAGTGAACCCTGATGAGTTCAGCGGGGCTCAACATGAGTAGAACTACCTTCCTAAAGGAGCATATATTGCTCAAGTCCAAGGAATCCATCCAGATGATTAAATGACCAACTTAGAATTTCAAAAGATTACTTACAATTTTTTAATATTTTGAGACAGGGTCTCACTGTGTTGTCCAGGTTGATCTTGAACTCCAGGGCCCAAGCAATCCTCCTGCCTCTGCCTCGCAAAGTGTCAGGATTACAGGTGTGAACCACTGCACCCTGCCAGAAGGAGCTTTAGAGATAACCGAATACTGCCTTATCAAAGCGAGCAACTCTTTCTTTGCCTCTCAAACTTCAGTGTGCATAGAAGTCACCGAAGGATTCATATGCACACTTAATAACTTCTGCCTTGTTATTTTTTACTGGGAAGGAAACTGAGGCACATCAGCTTCAGACCCATGTGTTCCACCCTGCCCAGTACGTTTTTCCAAACACTGCCCTGCCACATAATAGTTCAGTAAAATGGAAAGAATAGATGTGTCATTTTGTTTTAAAAATCGTCAGAAGGGCAGAAGGGTCTATGTCTCAAACATGGCCCTTTAAAAAAAATTTGCTGGGTGTGGTGGCTCATGCCTGTAATCATAGCACTTTGAGGGCTGAGGTGAGTGAATTGCCTGAGCTCAGGAGTTTGAGACCAGCCTGGGAAACATGGTGAAACCCCGTCTCTACTAAAATACAAAGAATTTGCCGAGCATGGTAGCACGTGCTTGTAATCGCAGCTACTTGGGAGGCTGATGCATGGGAATTGCTTGAACCTGGAAGGAGGAGGTAGCAGTGAGCTGGGATCATGCCACTGCACTCCAGCCTGGGTGATGTATTGAGACTCCATCTCAAAAAAAAAAAAGGAAAATGAAAAATAAAAAAGAACTTATTGGCAAGTTGGGGTGGCTCATGCCTGCAATACCAGGACTTTGGGAGGCCTAGGTGGTCAGATCACTTGAGCCTGGGAGGTTAAGTCTGCAGTGAGTGAAGATCGCATCGCCACACTCCAGCTTGGGAGACAGAGCCGGACCCTATCTCTGAAAAAAAAAGGGTCTCACCCAGGCTGCAGTGCAATGATGCAATCATGGCTCACTGCACCTTTCAACTTCTGGGTTGTAGTAATCCTCCTGCCTTAGTCTCTCTAGTATCTGGGACTGTAGGTGTGCCACCATGCCTAGCTAACTTGTAAAGACAAGGTCTTGCTGTGTTGCCCAGGCTGGTCTTGAACCCCTGGCCTCAAGTGATTCTCCTACCCCAGCCTCCCAAAGTTCTGGGATTACAGGCATGAGCCATTGTGCTCAGCCCTGAACACAGTCCTATGTGATATATCAAACTCCTAGACACCGATACATTTCCTTAAGGATTCCAGAGAGAATAGCAAGGCCAAGAAGAAAAATGGGCTTGAGAAGAGACGAAGCAGGCAAGATAGATCTGTAGAATGCCAGTTATATCAGTTACCAAGCAAGAAAGGCGGTGACACTTCTACATAAGGATCCTGAAAAAACGAAGTCCAAATTCACATCAGGGAGTGCACCTATCGTTTACATCCTTGCTACTCAAATTGTGGCTCTCGACCAGGAGCGTCAGAGCACTCAGGAACTCAATAGAGACGCAGCTTCCCAGTCTCTGCTGCAGACCCACTGAATGGGAATCTGCACTCCAACAAGATCCTCCAGTGACTTAGATGCTCTCTACAGTTTGAGAGACAGGCAAAGAACTGCCTATGCTGGCTTTTTCCCTGACTGGTTTAAATCACTTTCAAAGTTAGACAGCAGTAGTGGAAAACTAGGACAAATGAAATTTGCGTGGGTGTGTGGAGGGGGACGTGTAAGAAAGACCCCTGGAGAGAATTAAAGCAAGATCACAGCAAGAGGTTTACTTCTTGAGTCGAGTATATGCCTGAACCACCTCTTTTCCTCTGAGCTTTAATTAATTGTTTTTCATTAGTACACTGCATTGTGAAGGGCCTGTCTTTGCAATTAGGTGGCTCTCACAGAGGGGGCAGGGTCATGAGGTGCTTTTGCCCAAGAGGCAGGATAGTAACCTGTGCCCAAGAGTATATTTCTCACAGACGAGAGCTCCTCTTTTCTTCTTTTTTAAAGAACACAGTATACCTTGCCTCCTGATGAAATTCCTGGCTAACAGTTCAAATCTTTTTTTAAAAAATATTTTAACAAATAAAGATAAAAATGGGATATGGAACAAATAAATAAAAGTTGGATGTTAGCTGCCACCTTCCAGGATGTATTTAACGTGAGTAATTCACACATTTCCAGATTCTGAGAGAACGGAGACGAGTTCCTGGAGGTCCATGGATGTCCATCTGTAAACCCGAGCAGTTTAAAGCTTCTAAATCCCAATTAGGCTGCTCGAGCCAACTGAGATGCCACAAATGCAACCTAGTGGCTTTTCCCATGGGAAGTCAGAGAAGTGGAAAATATTTCAAGCCATTTGGGCATGCTTGCATAACTCTTTTGTGGAAATTCCTGCACTAACAATTTGCAATTAAAGTGAAAGTGAGTAAAAATAGAATGACCTCTCATTTCCACAATGACTGTATTTTGTAGACTCCGGTGTGTGAATTTGCTTTCCATCTGACCCATACATAATGATGAAGGATCTAAAAATAATCCGCTTTCTGTGTGCCCAGCAATGCAGTGTCCATCAGGCACCAGGTTGTAGCATTAATGACCATTTTCAGCTAAGACAGAAGACATGGTTGCATAAAACATAAGCAAGTCAACAGCCAAGTGAAGATAGAAAAACATACTCTCAGTCCAAGTTATAATTGTAAATTCATATTATCTGTAGAAAATGTGGTCTCCCAGGCAGCCTGAACCCTAAAATGCCCATGCTTGTGGGTCACTCCCCAATTGGCATTAACTGCTGATGTCTGGGGTTAGAAGTTAACTTTTATCAGCCCAATGGAAGCGTCATTACAAAAGTCACTCTGCAAGGTGGAAAAAGTTACATAATGCGCTATACCGCAAAATATGTGTGTTTCTGCCTTGAATGCTGTGAGTTTTCTATGCCATTTCCTTCCCTTAGCTTGGAAAATAAAAGTTCAATGCTAATTGGAAAAAGTTTTGAGAATCACTCTGCTAACGTCTTTATGCCATGATTCTTTCAAATATTTCTGAGATGCCATCAGACGGTTACAGGTTTCCTCCAGGATTTTTACAAACTCTATGATTATTGTATAGAGTGTTTATGTCATTTGATGACTAAAAATATCCATGAGAAGAAATGTTCTGTGATTGAATCACCTACATATGCTAAACATTTCAAGCAGAACTGGGTTATTTGGCAGAGGAGAGAGCCTGTGAATGAAAATGATCAGTTAATGAACTGAAATTGCAAACTCAACAGAGGCCACATAGTACTCTGTCTGGGTCCAAGGGACTTTCAGCAAGGGGTGAGCATGAAAGGACAAATTGGAGCCCAATTGTGAGGGGTATGGAATGCCTCGCTAATGATTTTGGCAAAGAACCATTTCCAGAGACATTTAGGCAAGGTGAAAATGTGAGTTCTCCATTTTAAAAGGATATGTCTGGCTCCAGCGTGAGGGCAGCCAGGAGAGGGACTAGTTTGGCTGGATAAAACAGGGTGAGAGTTTGAACTAAGCATCATGAAATGATGGGAAAAAAGTAAAAATAGAGACGGATGGAATGGGATTGGGGCAATAGGTAAAGCGCAGGTCAGTGGTAAATGAAGTTTGTGCTTTGAGCATGGCTGGGTGGGTGGTGGTTCCATTCACGGAGTTAGAGAACTCAAGAAGAAGGAAGGAAGGAGATGCTGTTGGAAGTGCAGTTTGAAGGCCCTCTGGACACGTGTGACAGGCAGCTAGAAACGTGAGCGTGGAGTTAGGAAGGGCCCAGACCAGTGAATTGGAAGTCACCAGCATGTAGACCTGGCTGGAGTTTGTTGAAGTGCATGAAATTGCTCAAGCAAGAAAGTATAAAAAGACGGAGGGAGTGGGCATGAGGACAGGCAGAGCAAGAAGAGAATTCTAGTGAAATCAGTCATGACAAGAGGAGAGATTTTACAAGCCAGTCTGCAGAATAACGTGATACAGAGAGGTATGAACCAGGCAAGGCGATTCAGAGAACGAACTCTGACTTTTAGAGAGCAAGTCAGGTTCTAAGGAACAAGCCAAGGTTTGAGACAGGGGCCATGAAGCTGAGGGCGGGGTGGTCCCCTTACTTAGACAAAACAGAAACTGTGCAAATAGACCCCGGTGATTGAGTTGGGTTGTGTGGAACGGAGAGATGCAAGGCGAAGAGGTTGCTGACTAATCACGTTCACACACACCAGCCATATTGCCTGAGGGAGATGTGCACCCGCTGTGCAGCTTCGGCTCTGGAAGCAGTTGATGGTGGAGAGGTGGGGTAGAGGTGAGGCTGGTGGGGAGTGTTGCAGTCAGTTTTCTGTAGTCCAGAGAACTTAGATCTAACAAGACCTGCCCTTTCTTATGGGCTTTTTCTTGTGTGTGTGACTTCACCTTCATTATCTTGTTTGAGCTTCAGAACAACTTTGCAAGGTATAAAAATGAGGAAAATGAGGCTCAGGAGCCAAGGAACTGCCATAATCTAGCTGAGTGACCGGGTAGAATTTGAACCCACATTTGTGGAACTTCAAAGCCCTGACTCTTTCCTCTGTAACATTCTGCCTCGGATCAGAGATGCCTGTCCTCAGGTAGCAGGTGCACCAGGTCTAGGGACAAAGTCAAACCTGAGACAAACAAGACCCCAAGCCTCGGGAGCTCCCAGCCACCAGCCCAGGAGCGAGGAAGGGTTGGTGTTCTGAGGGAGACTGTGGCATGAGGAAGGGGACTGGTCAGAACCGAGGAGCAAAGCCCAGCCTCCAGCCCAGGAGCAAGGAAGGGTTGGCGTTCTGAGGGAGACTGTGGCATGAGGAAGGGGACTGGTCAGAACCGAGGAGCAAAGCCCAGCCTCCAGGACTTTTTTATTCTTTTTTGTTAAGACGGGGTCTCACCATGTTGGTCAGGCTGGCCTTGAACTCGACCTCAGGTGATCCGCCCGCCTTGGCCTCCAGAGTGCTTGGATTATAGGCGTGAGCCACCACGCCCGGCCTCCTCCAGGACTTTGACAAATTGAGAGACGGTGAGGCAAGGGCAGCAGCTGTCCCAGGAACTTGGGGATCCAGGTCTGACCAAGAGCAGTGAGTTGGGCGTGGCAATGAAAAGGTGGTGTGTTTTATTTAGGGAATATAGGGATGACGTGTATTAGTCTGTTCTGGTGCTACTAATAAAGGCAGACCCCAAACTGGGTAATGTATGAAGGAAAGAGGTTTAATAGACTCACAGTTCCACCTGGCTAGGGAGACCTCACAATCATGCTGGAAGGCAAAGGAGGGGCAAAGTCACATCTTACATGGCAGCAGGCTAGACAGCGTGTGTACAGAAACTCCCCTCTATAAAACCATCAGGTTTTGTGAGAGTTAGTCACTGTCACAAGAACAGCATGGGAAAGGCCTGTCCCCATGACTCAGTTACCTCCCCCGGGTTCCTCCCATGACACGTGGGAACTATGTGAGTTACAATTCAAGATGAGATTTGGGTGAGAACACAGCCAAATCCTACCATTAAGCATGTATATAAATCAGAGAGATGCCAGTGAGAAGAGAGAGGAAGGAGAAGAGTCATAAATCAAGGATCAAGACCCCAGGTAGGGGCACGAACTCTGGAAAGAATGAAGGATGAAGCTTCCTCTGAGACAGAGAGGGGGTCCTGATGCGTAAAGAGAGCATTAATTTTGACAAAGGTGGGGAAAGAAGTTGAAAAAGTTCAGACCAGCCTCCTTTTTTTTTTTTTAAGTGGAAGGAGGCTATATTATTTCTGTAGGATAGGTGGGGAGAAAATAGTTAAAAATGCAAACCAGAGCATCAGGGAGTGAAAAAACAAATTGGGTGGCAAGAAAACACCACATCACAGCCAAGTGCAGTGGCTTGCTCTAGTAATCCCAGAACTTTGGGAGGCCGAGGTGGGCAGATCACAAGGTCGGGAGTTCGAGACCAGCCTGGCCAACATGGTGAAACCCCATCTTTACTTAAAAAAAAAAAAAAAAAATTAGCTGGGCGTGGTGGTGCGCACCTGTACTCCCAGCTACGCAGGAGGCTGAGGCATGAGAATTGCTTGAACCTAGGAGGTGGAGGTTGCAGTGAGCTGAGAGGGTGCCACTGCATTCCAGCATGGGCGACAGAGTGAGACTCTGTCTTAAAAAAAGAGAGAATACCAGCCGGGCGCGGTGGCTCAAGCCTGTAATCCCAGCACTTTGGGAGGCCGAGACGGGTGGATCACAAGGTCAAGAGATCGAGACCATCCCGGTCAACATGGTGAAACCCCGTCTCTACTAAAGATACAAAAAATTATCTGGGCATGGTGGCGCGTGCCTGTAATCCCAGCTACTCAGGAGGCTGAGGCAGAACTGCCTGAACCCAGGAGGCGGAGGTTGCGGTGAGCCGATATCGCGCCATTGCACTCCAGCCTGGGTAACAAGAGCGAAACTCCGTCTCAAAAAAAAAAAAAAAAAAGAGAATACCACATCAAGTACCCAGCTAGGTAGGAACGTAGCCACTGGGTCAGAGGGGATCAGGTAGATTAATTCCAGTATGGCAATGACTTAGGTGGAATGCAGGGAGGTGGGCCATGCATAAGAGAGATAACGTGTGGGGAAATATGTTGTAAATACTAAAGTGTTATGCAAATCAGTTGCATCAGAATTAGTCTTTCAATGTTAAGGATGATAAGACAGATTCAGAGCAGTTACGGGCATTTCTCAAGGTCACTGAGGCAGCATCTGGACTTGAACTCACATCTGCCCCTTCGGCACACCTCTGTACAGTGCACCGCAGCGCTGGGTAAATGACACTGGAAATGAAAGAGTAAGGCGAAAAACAAAAACCTTCTCCCGTTAAACTCTCGTTCTGAGTCACGGAAAAGAAAAATCTTACCCTTTTTTTTTTTTTTTTGAGACAGGGTCACAATCTGTTGCCCAGGCTGGAGTGCAGTGGTGTGATCTCGGCTCACTGAAACCTCTGCCTCCCGGGTTCAAGTGATTCTCTGCCTCAGCCTCCTGAGTAGCGGGATTACAGGTGCCCGCCACCACACCCAGCTAATTTTTGTATTTTTAGTAGAGATGGGGTTTCGCCATGTTGGCCAGGCTGGTCTTGAACTCCTGTCCTCAAGTGATCCCAGAGTGCTGGGATTACAGGCATGGGCCACCACATCCAGCCAAAATCTTACCTATTTCCTACCTTATGTGGCAATACTTGAATTGTTCCTTTTCTGTGCCCAGCAGTCTAGAGAACTAGATTGTTCTTTTACAATTGGGTGAAATTAAAAGGATCAAAGAAGACAGTGAGAAGAGGGAGGAGGATTGGATTCAGAATCAGTATCATCGCAAGATCTTTAAATATTAGACGTTAGACATTTGAAGAGCGCACTCACTCAGAAATGCTCCATGGAACCTGGAAAGTTTTGCTTGCATAAGAGCCGCCTCTGGGAGGGCATCAATGCTATCATAGATTTGAAAAAGGTCTGTATTTGCCTATATAACCTAAGGAAATAGGAAAGCAATAGTAGCTTGAGTTCAAATATTGAACTCAATAATTCAATATGAGTAAAATGATTCAAAATGAGATAATTTTTTGATTAGTGAGTTCCCTGTCACTGAAGGATTTCAAGTACAAGCTAGACAACAGCTTGGCAGCACTGTTGTAGCAGATCAAAAGGGTAATTTGGGCCGGGCGCGGTGGCTCACACCTGTAATCCCAGCACTTTGGGAGGCCAAGGCGGGTGGATCATGAGGTCAAGAGATCGAGACCCTCCTGGTCAACATGGTGAAACCCCATCTCTACTAAAAAAAAAAAAAATACGAAAAATTAGCTGGGCATGGTGGCGCGTGCCTATAATCCCAGCTACTCAGGAGGCTGAG
>PVHO010042285.1:0-10996 GCA_004024885.1 Saguinus imperator
GTGACTGCTTATTCGGAATGTCATTGAATAATGTGCTGTAGTCAGGGGTCTATTTCCTGTAGACACATATGCAGAGACTCAGTGAATAAGAAAAAACGTTGGTATAGTAAGAAATCTAATTAATATGGCCAGGTGTTCTGAGCCTCACCTAATAATACACACCTGGAAAATAATGAAGAGTTTATTTTTTATAAACATTCATTTAGATCCTCAAAGAATAATGCACACGTGTGGAGTAGCCAAAAGTCTATTTCAACTGGAAACACATTCATAGCCTCTGTAGATGACGGATGTGTGGCTTGGTCACGATTTCATTTCATATGGACACTTACTTGTAAGCTGTGTGAATAATGTTGAAATGTAATGTACTCAGGTCAATATTTCATATAGACACTCGTTCAGAGATTTTTTGAATAGTACAACTATTTGAGACTGAAAACATCCTGTTTCATATGGTCAAACAAAATGAGCCTCACTAAGTAATACACACCTGAGGAAATGTTAGGAGTCTACTTTATGTAGCCTCTCATTTACAACCTCAAGGATTACTGCACACTTGTGGAATAGACACTAGTTTATTTTATATGTCCGCAAAATTAAACCCTGAGTGAGTAATACACAACTTTGAAATAGTAACTTGTCTATTTCATATGCCCAAATATTCAGAGTCAGAGTCAATAATACACAACTGTGGACTAGTCAGGAAACAATTTTACATGGCCAGAGGTTCAGATCCTCAGTGAATAGTACATGCCTAGGGAATACTCAGGACGCTATTTTATATGGCATTTATTTCTGAGCTTCATTGAATAAGGAACACCTGTATTTTAGTCAAAATTCTATTTCCTATAGCCACATGTTCAAAGTCAAACTGATTGGCATACACCATAAGATAAGTCAGTATTCTATGTCGTATAGCCACCAATTAAGAGATAAATGTAAAAACGCACACCTGGGAAATATTCACTAGTCTCTATTTTATGGCCACTGATTCAGAGCCTCATAGATTAATAGAAATCTATGGAAAAGTCAGGAGTTTATTGCACATGGCCACTTGTTCAGTACCTCACTGAAGAATCACATATATCTGGAAAATACTCAGGGTTCTATTATTTATATCCACTTCTTCAGAGACTCAATGAATAATGCAAACATGGGGAATAGTCTGGATGCTATTTGATGAGACCGTTAACCCAGTGACTCAGTGGAGGAACCACAGCTGAGAAATAGTCAAAAGAGTAGAGGAAGTGGTCTATTTTACATGGTTACTCATTCAGAAACTCAATGAAGAATATAAACTTTGGGAATAGTCGGAGTCCAGGTCATATGGCCACTCAATCACAGCATGAAGGAATAATGCTCAGTGGCACACTAGTAAGAAGTCTATTTCATATGGCCTCTCATTAAGAGCTTCAGTGCATAATAAACAGCTGTAAAGTAGCCAGCGCCCTTTTTAAGGTATACACATATTATGTAACTCCATAATTGATACACTCATATGTGATAGTCAGGAGACTCTTTGATATGGACACTCATAAAGAACCTCTTCAAACACTGCACATATGGGGAATAATCATTAGTCTATTTTACATGATGATTTGTTTGGAGAGACAAAGAATAGAGCACACCTGTGTATAAAATGGGGTCTATTTCATAAGGCCACTCTTTCAGTTTTACAGGAATAAACATGTATATTTGATAATTCACGAATCTTTTCCACATTATCACTCGTGAAAAGACTCTGTGAATAATACTCCCAGCAGAAATCGTCAAGGGTCTACTTCAAATTGCTACACATTCTGAGTATCTGTAAGTAATGGGCACCTGGGCAATACACAAGAGTCTCTATTTTATGTTCACTTAGTCAGAGTCTCATTCAATAACAGCCACATGGAGAAGAGAATCGAGTCACCTTTATGTAGACACTCATCCAGATCTTCACTGAATACTGATCACCAGGATCTTAATCAAATTTCTATTTTCTATAGCCACATTTTCAAAGCGAATCTGATTGGCATTCACCATGGGATAAGTCAGGATTCTATGTCGTATAGCCAGTAATTGAGACCTGAATGAAAAAACGCACGCCTGCGGAATATTCAGGAGTCTCTATTTTATGGCCACTGAATCAGAGCCTCACAGAGTAATAGAGACATATGGAAAAATCAGGAGTGTATTTCACATGGCCACTTGTTCAGTTCCTCAGTGTAGAATCATATATATCTGGAATATACTCAGGATTCTATTATTTATATCCACGTCTTCAGAGACTCACTGAATAATGCAAACATGGAAAATAGTCGGAAGACTATTTAATGAGATCGTACACCCAGTGACTCCGTGGAAAAAGCACAGCTGAGAAATAGTCAAAAGAGTAGAGGAAGCAGTCTCTTTTACGTGGTTACTCATTCACAATCTCACTGAAGAATATACACATTGGTAATAGTCAGAGTCCACGTCATATAGCCGATCAATCACAGAATTAAAAAGAAATGCACAGTGGCGCAGAAGTTAGGAGTCTATTTCATGTGGCCTCTCATTCATAGTTTCAGTGCATAATAAACACCTGTAAAGTAGTCAGCACCCTATTTCAGATTTCCACAAATTATGCAACTCTGTAAATGATACACTCGTATGTGATAGTCAGGAGACTCTTTGATATGGACACTTATAAAGAACCTTTTCAAAAACTGCAAATATGGGGAATAATTATTTGCCTATTTCATATGATGATTTGTTTGGAGAGACAAAGAATAGAGCACACCTGTGGAGTAAAATGGGGTCTACTTCATAAGGCCAATTTTTCAGTATTCCAGGAGAAAATATGTATAATTGATAATTCACAATTCTCTTCCACATAGCCACTCGTGAAAAGTCTCTGTGAATAGTAATCCCATCAGAAATAGTAAAGGGTCTACTTCAAATGGCTACACATTTTGAGTATCTGCAAGTAATGAACACCTGGGAAATACAGACGAGTCGCTATTTTATGCCCATTTAGTCAGAGTCTCTTTCAATAATATACAGCTACGAAAGAGTTAAGAGTCTACTTAAAGTAGACATTGATCTAGAGCTTCGGTTATTAATGTACACCAGTGTAATAATCGAGCATTTTTTATATGGCCCTCATTCTGATTTTCCCTGGATGGTACACAACTTGGGAATCCTCAGAATTCTATTTTATATTCAAACGCATTTAGAAAGTTTTTAATAATTCACAATGGAGCAATAGTCAGTTATCTACTTATGTGGTGTGTCATTAAAAATTTCAGTGATTAATGAACTGCTATGAAGTAATCAGGATGCTGTTTTAGATAACCACGCATTAAGGGCTTTACTGAATGACACACACCTGGGTAGTAGTCAGGATTCTATTTCATATGAACTTTACTTCTGGATATTGCTGAGAAATACACACATGGGAGAGTGTCTGGAGTCTATTTGGCATGAACCCTCATACAGAACCTGTTTGAATAAAGCACACATAGAGAATAATGAGGAGTCTATTTCATAGGGCTACTCATTCAGACAAATAGTAAATAAGGCACATGTGGTGTAATGAGAAGTCTGTTTCCTATAGACACTCTTTCACAGCCTGACTGAATATTACACACTGTTAATATCATCTGGAGTCTATTATCTATAGGCACTAATTCAGAGAATCACTTATTTATGCACACCTGCAGAGTACTCAGAAGTCTTTTTCCTATGGCCACACTTTGAGAGCCTCACTAAATGTAGACACCTGGGGAAATACTCAGGATTTACTTTTCTCCCAACATTCAGATTTTCACTAAATAATGCATACCTGTGGAATAGTCAGGAGACATTATCCTGTGACGGGTCATTCCGAATGTCATTGAATAATGTGCTGTAGTCAGCGGTGTATTTCATGTAGACACATATTCAGAGCCTCTGGGAATAAAACAAAACCTTGCTATAGTAAGGAATGTAATTAATATGGCCACGTGTTCTGAGCCTCAAAGAATAATACACACCTGAAATATAATTAAGAGTTCATTTTCGATAAATATTTATTTAGAGCCACAATGAATAATGTACACCTGTGGAGTAGCCAAGAGTCTATTTCATCTGAAAACACATTGATAGCCTCAGTGGATGATGGATGTTTGGATGGGTCATGATTTCATTTGATATGGCCACTTACATGTTACCTCTGTCAATCATGTTTAAATATAATGTACTCAGTTCAATATTTCATATAGACTCTCGTTCAAATGGTTTTTGAATAGTACAATTATTTTAGGCTGAAAACATCCTGTTTTATATACTCACACAAAATGAGTCTCACTAAGTAATACACACCTGATGAAGTGTTAGAAGTCTACTTTATGTAGCCTCTCATTTACAACATCAAGCTTTAATGCACACTTGTGGAGTAGACATTAGTCTATTTTATATGTCCGCAAAATTAAACCCTGAGTTAGTAATACACAACTTTGGAATAGTAAGATGTATATTTCATATGCCCAAATATTCATAATCGGAGTAAATAAAACACAACCATGGACCAGTCAGGAAATAATTTCACATGGCTAGAGGTTTAGAGCCTGAGTGAATAGTAGATACCTGGGTAATAATCAGGACGCTAAATTATATAGCATTTATTTATGAGCTTCATTGAATTAGGATCACCTGTATTTTAGTCAAAATTCTTTTTTCTATAGCTGCATGTTCAAAGCCCAACTGATTGGCATACACCATGGGATAAGTCAGGATTCTATGTCTTATAGCCAACAATTTAGAGCTGAATGTAAAAACGCCCGCCTGGGCAATATTCAGGAGTCACAATTTTATGTCCACTGATTCAGAGCCTCACAGAGTAATAGACACCTATGAAAAAGTCAGGAGTGCATTTCACAGGGCCATTAGTTCAGTACCTCAGTGAAGAATCATATATATCTGGAAAATACTCAGTATTCTATTATTTATATCCACTTCTTCAGATACTAACTGAATAATGCAATCATGAAGAATGGTCTCAATATTATTTGATAACACCGTTCACCCAGTGACTCCGTGAAAGGAGCACAGCTGAGCAATAGTCAAAAGAGTAGAGAAAGCTGTCTATTAAAAGAGTCTATTTTATATGGCCTCCCATTCAAAGCTTCAGTGCATAATATAAAGCTGTAAAGTAGTCAGTGCCGCTTTAAAGGTATCCCTAAATTATGCAAGTACGTAAATGATACATTCATATGTGATAGTCAGGAGACTATTTGACATGGACACTCACAAAGAACCTCTTCAAAAATGGCACATATTGGGAATAATCATTAGTCTGTTTCATATGATGATTTGTTTGGAGAGACAAAGAATAGAGCACACGTGTGGAGTCAAATGACTTCTGTTTCATGAGGTCACTCTTTCAGTTTTAAAGGAAACAATATGTATATTTGATAACTCACGAATCTCTTCCACATGGCCACTCGTGGAAAGAGTGGCCACTTCAAATGTGTACACATTCTGAGTCTCTGTAAGTAAAGAACACCTGGGCAATACACAAGAGTCTATATTTTATGCCCACGTAGTCAGAGGCTCATTCAATAATACACACCCGCGGAACAGTTAAGCGTCTACTTTATGTAGACATTCATCTAGAGCTTCGGTTATTAAGGTACATCAGTTTAATAGTCGAGCATTTTTTATATGGCCCATCATTCTGTTTTTCCCTGAATGATACACACGTGGGGAAACCTCACGATTCTATTTTATATTCAAATGCATTTAGAACCTTTTGAATAATTCACAATTTAGCAATAGTCAGGTATCTTCTTATATGGTGTGTCATACAAAATGTCAGTGAATAATGAACTGCTATGGAGTAATCAGGATGCTGTTTTAGATAACCATGCATTAAGGGCTTTACTGAATGATACACACCTGGGTAGTATTCAGGAGTCTATTTCATATGAACTTTAATTCTGGATATTTCTGAGAAATACACACATTGGGGAGTGTCTGGGTCTATTTGGCAAGGCCCCTCATACAGAACCTGTTCCAATAGAGCACACATGGAGAATAATGAGGAGTCTATTTCATAGGGCTACTCATTCAGACAAATAGTAAATAAGGCACATGTGGTGTAATTAGAAGTCTGTTTCCTATGGACCCTACTTCACTGCCTGACTGAATATTACACACTGTTAATATCATCTAGATTCTATTTTCTATAGGCACTAATTCAGAGAATAACTTAATTATGCACACCTACGGAGTACACAGAAGACTTTATCATATGGCCACACATTGAGAGTTTCACTAAATGTACACACCTGGGGAAATACTCAGGATTTACTTTTCTCCCAACATTCAGATTTTCACTAAATAATGCACACCTGTGGAATAGTCAGGAAACATTATCATGTGGCGGCTTATTCAGAATGTCATTGAATAATGTGCTGCAGTAAGCGGTCTATTTCATGTAGACACATATTCAGAGCCTCAGGAAATAAGACAAAACCTTGCTATAGTAAGGAACCTAATTAATATGGCCACGTGTTCTGAGCCTCACAGAATAATACACAGCTGAAAAATAATTAAGAGTTCATTTTCAATAAATATTTATTTAGGGCCTTAATGAATAATGCACATATGTGAAGTAGCGAAGAGTATATTTCATCTGAAAACACATTCATAGCCTCAGTGGATGATGGATGTGTGGCTTGGTCATGATTCCATTTCATATGGCCACTTACTTGTAACCTCTGTGAATGATGTTAAAATATAATGTACTCAGGTCAATATTTCATATAGACACTTGTTCAGAGATTTTTTGAATAGTACAATTGTTTTAGGCTGACAACATCCTGTTTTATATGGTCACACAAATTGAGCCTCACTAAGTAATACACACCTGATGAAGTGTTAGAAGTCTACTTTATGTAGCCTCTCATTTACCACCTCAAGAATTAATGCACACTTGTGGAATAGACACTTGTCAATTTTATATATCCGCAAAATTAAACCCTGAGTGAGTAATACACAACTTTGGAATAGTAACTTGTCTAATTCATATGCCCAAATATTCAGAATCAGAGTCAATAATACACAACTGTTGACTAGTCAGGAAACAATTTCTCATGGCCAGAGGTTTAGGGCCTCAGTGAATAGTAGATACCTTGGGAATACTCTGGACGATAAATTATATGGCATTTATTTATGAGCTTCATTGAATTAGGAACACCTGTATTTTAGTCAAAATTTCTTTTTCTATACCCGCATGTTCAAAGACAAACTGATTGGAATACACCATGGGATAAGTCAGGATTCTATGTCTTATAGCCAACAATTTAGAGCTGAATGTAGAAACGCACACCTGGGGAATATTCAGGAGTCACTATTATATGGCCAGTGATTCAGAGCCTCAAAGAGTAATAGAGACCTATGGAAAATTCAGGAGTGCATTTCACACGGCCATTTGTTCAGTACCTTAGTGAAGAATCATATATATCTTGAAAATACTCAGGATACTATAATTTATATCCACTTCTTCAGATACTCACTGAATAATGCAATCATGAAGAATGGTGTCGATATTATTTGATGATACCATTCACCCAGTGACTCAGTGAAAGTAGCACAGCTGAGGAATAGTGAAACGAGTATAGAAAGTGGTCTATTAAAAGGTTCTAATTCATATGGCCTCTCTTTTAAAGCTTCAGTGCATAATATACAGCTGTAAAGTAGTCAGCGCCCCTTTACAGGTATCCCCAATTTATGCAACTCCGTAAATGTTACACTCATATGTGATAATCAGGAGAGTATTTGACATGGACACTCATAATGAACCTATGGAAAAACTGCACATATAGGGAATAATCATTAGTCTGTTTAATATGATGATTTCTTTGGAGAGACAAAGAATAGAGCACACCTGTGGAGTCAAATGGCTTCTATTTTATTGGGTCACTCTTTCAGTTTTACAGAAATAAAAAATATATATTTGATAATTCACGAATCTCTTCCACATTGCCACTCGTGAAAAGAGTGGCTACTTCCAATGTGTACACATTCTGAGTCTCTGTAAGTAAAGAAAACCTGTGCAATACACAAGAGTCTATATTTTATGCCCACTTAGTCAGTCTCATTCAATAATACACACCTGTGGACGAGTTAAGAGTCTACTTTATGTAGACATTCATCTAGAGCTTCGGTTATTAATGTACACCAGTGTAATAGTCGAGCATTTTTTATATGGCCCATCATTCTGTTTTTCCCTGAATAATACACACCTGGGGAATAATCAGGATTCTTTTTTATATTCAAAAACATTTAGAACATTTTGAATAATTCACAATGGAACAAGAGTCAGGTATCTACTTACATGGTGTGTCATTCAATATTTCAATGAATAATGAACTGCTCTGGGGTAATTAGGATGCTGTTTTAGATAACCACACTTTAAGGGCTTTAGTGAATGATACACACCTGGGTAGTAGTTAGGAGTCTATTTCACATGAACTTTAATTCAGGATATTGCTAAGAAATACAGACATGTAGAGTGTCTGGATTCTATTTGGCAAGGACCCTAATACAGAAACTGTTCGAATAAAGCACACATGGAGAATAATAAGGAGTCTATTTCATAGGGCTACTCATTCAGTCAAATAGTAAATAAGGCACATGTGGTGTAGTTAGAAGTCTGTTTTCTATGGACACTCTTTCACAGCTTGACTGAATATTACACACTGTTAATATCATTTGGGGTCTATTTTTTTAGGCACTAATTCAGAGAATCACTTAATTATGCACACCTGTGGAGCACTCAGAAGTCTTTCTTTTATGGCCCAACATTGAGAGCCTCACTAAATGTACACACCTGGAAAAATACTCAGGATTTACTTTTCTCCCAACATTCAGATTTTCACTAAATAATGCACACCTGTGGAATAGTCAGGAGACATTATCATGTGGCGGTTCATTCGGAATGTCATTGAATAATGTGCTGTAGTCCGTGGTCTATTTCATGTAGACACATATTCAGAGCCTCAGGAAATAAGACAAAACCTTGCTATAGTAAGGAATCTAATTAATATGGCCACGTGTTCTGAGCCTCACAATACAATACACTCTTGAAAAATAATTAAGAGTTCATTTTCAATAAATATTTATTTAGAGCCTCAATGAAAAATGCACACCTGTGGAGTAGCCAAGAGTCTCTTTCATCTGAAAACATATTCGTAGCCTCAGTGGATGATGGATGTGTGGCTTGGTCATGATTCCATTTCATATGGCCACTTGTAACCTCTGTGAATGATGTTGAAATATAATGTACTCAGTTCAATATTTCATATACACACTAGTTCAGAGATTTTTTGAATAGTACAATTGTTTTAGGCTGACAACATCCCGTTTTATATGGTCACACAAAATGAGCCTCACTAAGTAATACACACCTGATGAAGTGTTAGAAGGCTACTTTATGTAGCCTCTCATTTACAAACTCAAGGATTAACGCACACTTGTGGAATAGACACTATTCTATTTTATATGTCTTCAAAATTAATCCCTGAGTGAGTAATACACAACTTTGGAATAGTAACTTTTCTATTTCATATGGCCAAATATTCAGAATCAGAGTCAAAAATACACAACTGTGAACTAGTCAGGAAACAATTACCATGGCCAGAGGTTTAGAGCCTCAGTGAATAGTAGATACCTAGGGAATACTCAGGACGCTAAATTATATGGCATTTAGTTATGGGTTTCATTGAATTAGGAACACCTGTATTTTAGTCAAAATTCTCTTTTCTATAGCCACATGTTCAAAGCTAAACTGATTGGCATACACCAAAGGATAAGTCAGAATTCTATGTTTTATAGCCAACAATTTAGAGCTGAATGTAAAAACGCATTCCTGGGAAATATTCAGGAGTCACTATTTTATGGCCACTGATTCAGAGCCTCACAGAGTAATAGAGACCTATGGAAAAGTCAGGAGTGCATTTCACACGGCCATTTGTTCAGTACCTCAGTGAACATTTATATATATCTGGAAAATACTCAGGATTCTATTATTTATATACACTTCTTCAGATACTCACTGAATAATGCAAACATGGGAAATAGTCTGGATACTATTTGATGAGACCGTTCACCCAGTGACTCAGTGTAGGAATCACAGCTCAGAAATAGTCAAAAGAGAAGAGGAAGCAGTATTATTTACATGGTTACTCATTCAGAAACTCACTGAGGAATATACATATTGGGAATAGTCAGAGTCCAGGTCATATGGCTACTCAATCACACCATTAAGGAATAATGCACAGTGGCGCACTAGTAAGGAGTCTATTTCATATGGCCTCTCATTCAGAGCTTCAGTGCATAATTAACTGCTTTAAAGTAGTCATCGCCCTTTTTAAGGTATCACCACGTTATGCAACTCAGTAAATGATACACTCATATGTGATAGTCAAAAGAATAATTGATATGAATACCTATAAAGAACCTCTTCAAAAACTGCACATTTGGGGAATAATCATTAGTCTGTTTCATATGGTGATTTGTTTGGAGAGACAAAGAATAGAGCACACCTGTGGAGTCAAATGACTTCTATTTCATGAGGTCACTCTTTCAGTTTTACAGGAAAAATATGTATATTTGATAATTCACGAATCTCTTCCACATGGCCTCTCGTGGAAAGAGTGGCTACTTTAAATGTGTACACAATCTGAGTCTGTGTAAGTAAAGAACACCTGGGCAATACACAAGAGTCTCTATTTTATGACCACTTAGTCGGAGTCTCATTCAGTAATACGCACTTGGGGAATAAGTGACGGTCTACTTTATGTAGACAGTCATCTTTAGCTTCTGTGAATAATGCACACCAGTGTAATAGTCGAGCATTTTTTATATGGCCCCTCATTCTGTTCCTCCCTGAAAGATACACACCTGGAAAATTTTCAGGATTCTATTTTATATTAAAATTCATTTAGAAACTTTTTGAATAATTCACAATGGAGCAATAGTCAGGTAT
>PVHO010042286.1:0-10945 GCA_004024885.1 Saguinus imperator
TTTTTTTTTTTTTTTTCTAATTCTGTAAAGAAAGTCAGTGGTATCTTGATGAGAATAACATTGAATTTATAAATTACTGTAGGCAACATGGCAATTTTCATGATATTAATTCTTCCCATCCATGAGAATGGAATGTTTTTCCATTTGTGTGTGTCCTCTCTTATTTTCCTGAGCATTAGTTTGTAGTTCTCCTTGAAGGGGTCCTTCATATCCCTTGTTAAGTTTTATTGCCAGGTATTTTATTTTCTTTGTAGCAATTGAGAATGGGAGTTCATTCATGTTTTGGCTCTCTGCTTGTCTATTTCTGATTTAGGAATGCTTGTGATTTTTGCAAATTGATTTTATATCCTGAGACTTTACTGAAGTAGCTTATCAGCTTAAGGAGTCTTTGAGCTGAGACAATGGGTTTTTCTAAGTATACAATCATGTTGTCTGCAAAGGAGATAATTTGACTTATTCTCTTCTCATTCAAATACCTTTATTTTGTTCTCTGGCCTGATTGCCCTGGCCAGAACTTACAATACTAAGTTGAATAGGAGTAGTGAGAGAGGGCATTATTACCTTGTGCTGGTTTTCAAAGGGAATGCTTTAAGCTTTTGCCCATTCAGTATGATATTGGCTATGGGTTTGTTATAAATAGGTCTTCTTATTTTGAGATATGTTCCATCAACATGTAGTTTATTGAGAGTTTTTAGCCTAAAGAGATGTTGAATTTTATCAAAGGCCTTTTCATCATCTATTGAGAGAGATAATCATGTGGTTTTTGCCTTTGGTTCTGTTTATGTGATAAATTAGGTTTATTGATTTGTATATGTTGAACCAGCCTTGCATCCCAGCGATTAAGCTGACTTGATCGTGATGGATAAGCTTTTTAATGTGCTTCTGGATTTGATTTGCCAGTATTTTAATGAGGATTTTCACATTGATATTCATCCAGGATGTTGCCTGATATTTTCTTTTTTGCTATGTCTCTGCCGGATTTTGATATCAGGATAATGCTGGCCTCATAAAATGATTTAGAAAGGAGTCTCTTTTTCTATTGTTTGGAATAGTTTCAGAAGGAATGGTGTCAGCTTCTCTTTGTGCCTCTGGTAGAATTTGGCTGTGAATCTGTCTGATCCTGGGCATTTTTTATTTTGGTTAGTAGGCTATTAATTACCACTTCAATACCAGAACTTGTTATTGGTCTATTCAGGGATTCAACTTCTTTCTGGTTTAGTCTTGGGAAGGTGTATGTTTCCAGGAATTTATCCACTTCTTGTAGATTTTCTAGTTTATTTGCATAGAGGTGTCTGTAGTATTAGCTGATGGTAATTTGTATTTCCGTGGGATCAGTGGTGATATTCCCTTTATTTTTTTATTGTGTCTATTTGATTCTTCTCTCTTTTCTATTTTATTAGTCTAGGTAGTGGTCCATCTATTTTGTTAATCTTTTCAAAAATCCAGCTCCTGGTTTCATTGAGTTTTTGAAGAGATTTCCATGTTTCCATTTCCTTCAAACAAAACACTTTTATACTGGTGGGAATGTAAACTAGTACAACCACTATGGAAAACAGTGTGGAGATTCATTAAGGACCTAAAAACAGATGTACTCTTTCATCTATCAATCTCACAACTAGGTAAGTGCCCAGAGAAAAAGGAGTTATAAAACAAAGAAATACTTGCACATGCATGTTTATAGCAGCACAATTTGCAATTGTAAAAACATGGAACCAGCCCAAATGCCCATAAATCAACAAGTGGATGAAGCAAATGTGTGTGTGTGTGTGTGTGTGTGTGTGTATGAGTGTGTATACTACGGAATACCACCCAGCCATAAAAAGGAACAAAATAATGTCATTCATAGCAACCTGGATGGAAATAGAGACTGTTATTCTAAGTGAAGTAATTCAGGAATGGAAAACATAACATGGTATATTCTCACTTATCTCATAAGTGGGAGATAAGCTATGAGAACACAGAGGCATAACAATACAATGGACTTTTGACACTCAGAGGAAAGGGTAGGAGGGGGTGAGGGATAAAAGACTACTCACTGGGTACAGTGTACACTGCTTGGGTGATGAGTGCACAAAATTTTAGAAATCACCACTAAATAACTTACTTATGTAACCAAACATCAACCTGTTCCCCAAAAACCTGTTTAAACTAAAAAAAAAATTTTTTTTTTTTTTGAGATGGAGTTTCACTCTTGTTACCCAGGCTGGAGTGCAATGGCGCGATCTCGGCTCACCGCAACTTCCGCCTCCTGGGTTCAGGCAATTCTTCTGCCTCAGCCTCCTGAGTAGCTGGGACTACAGGCACACACCACCGTGCCCAGCTAATTTTTTGTATTTTTAGTAGAGACGGGGTTTCACCATGCTGACCAGGATGGTCTCGATCTCTTGACCTCGTGATCCACCTGCCTTGGCCTCGCAAAGTGCTGGGATTACAGGCTTGAGCCACCGCGCCCAGCTTAAAAAATTTTTTTAAATAATTAAAAAGAAAAAACCACTAAAAGCCTTAAAAACCCAAATAAATAAATAAATAAATAAGTAATATAAATAAATAAATAGAAGATGAGAAATTCTTCCACTATAGAGAGACCAGAGGCAAGAGATGAAAAACCAAGAATCCGGACCATCACAGACTCTTTTGTCACCTTAGATGAACACCACTCCTAGAGTTTCATTTTGATGGGCAATAAATTCAGACTTTACAATAAATAAATAAAGTCAGGAATAAACAACTTAAAGACCCTCAAAGGTAGTAATGAGCCCTCTATGGAATGGGTGCAAGTCAGCAACAATAGGGTGAATCTCAGAAGTGTGCAGAGTGAAGGAAGCCTGAACAAATGGGAAGATAATGTTTGATAACACTGATACGTTCCAGAAAATGGAAACCAAACAGGAGTGACAGAGGGAGACCTGTGGCTTCCTGGGAGAGCACTGCGGTAGGGAGGGAGATGACAAAGGGTCATGAGGAGCTGCTGGGGTTGGTCACAGGTTGCATAGCTCCATGGTGGCAGTGATGTTTTCAAGGATCCAGAAAAATGCCACAATCGGTATAATTTCTTAGTTATAAATATGGGTGGTTTATTAGATGTGCATTATTCCTACATACAAGGAGTTTTATTTTTTTAAAAAAAATGGGCTGGGGAGAAAAGAAGCACAGGGATTCACACTGAGGAGCAGGGGGAGGAAGACACCACTCTGGAAACTCATGGAAATGGGAAAAGGAGGGATGATGGAGACACAGGTTTCCCATCAGAGGTGAGTCTGATGACACAGCTAGATCTGCTACCTCAGCCCAAAACTTCAGTACAGAGACCCTGTGTTCTGAGCCACAGGGAGCAGGATGTTTTGTTTCCTGGATGCCCTGTTTCTGACTCTGAGGACTGAAGGGGAGGAGGAGCCTCCACTCCTAAGCAGGGCCCTGAATGCCCCTAGATCCATGGGAGAAGCTGCAGAGCAGAAGCTTCCAGGAGCTCACCCTCTGGTCAGAGGAGGAAGGGGGTTCTTGTCTCACTTCCCCCTGGGCCTGGAGCACTGTGTGAGCACTCAGGCTGCTATCCCATGCTTCACAGTAATAATCAGCCTCATCCTCAGGCTGGAGACCAGTGATGGTCAGGGAGGCTGAGGTGCCAGACTTGGAGCCAGAGAATCGGTCAGGGACCCCTGAGGGCCGATTGCTATTACCATAGATGAGGAGTTTGGGGGCCTTTCCTGGGAGCTGCTGCTGGTACCAGTTTACAGAATTACTTCCGATGTTGGAGCTGCTTCCAGAACAGGAGATGGTGACCCTCTGCCCAGGGTTCCCAGACACTGAGGGCGGCTGAGTCAGCACAGACTGGGCCCAGGACCCTGGAAGTGAGAGAAACACAAATATGTTGATTGACAAGAGACAAAAGGAGAAAGCAGGGACCCATGGGCTTCCCAGCCCCCCGACCCAGGCCCCATATCATGTCACCTGCACAGTGAGTGAGGAGAGTGAGGAGGAGAGGGGACCAGGCCATGCTGAAGATTGTCCTGAGTCCTGCCTTCTGTACCCACAGCTGAAGCTGAGCTTCCCCCAAATCTCTCCCCCTCTTCATACTCTGAGAGAGGGAGACTCCATCCATGCAAATCAGGCCCCTCCCCCCAGATTTCCGATTCCACCCTGGGCCCTGGGTCTGGCTCCTTGGCTTGAGGATGTCAGGGGGTGGCAAGGGTGGGGCCCTGTGGTCCCAGGGAATGGGGAAGACACAGCTGTGAGCCTCGTGCAGAGGACATCAGGCAGGGCAGGTGGCTGGTTCTGATTATGCTGTCTTCTCAGGAATTGTCCCCTGGCGCCCCCTTGTGTCCAGACCAAGACAAACCATTGTGTGACAATATGACCACAGCTTCTCAGAGACGTGGCTGACTATCCCCATTCTTTCCATTGCCCCCTCTCTCAGGTCCAGACCAGTCCCTCCCACCACACACAGGTGGTGCCTGTGTCTCCTCCCTGTTGTGACCCCAGGGTAGTCTTCACACTACTGGACTCCTCAGGAGTAAATCTGTCCATGGCTCTTTGGCTTTTCATTGTAGAGGACTTAGGTGGTGTCAACACATAAGTCCTCTTATGTCAGGATCAAGCTAGAGCAGAGACTGGCCCTATGGACTCACTTCCCCACCTTTGTTTGACACAGCACCTTTTCTTTCATGTGGCTCCTTCCTGATGGCCAGAGCTCTCCTTCCTCTGCGGATCCTGCAGCACTGAAGAGAAAGGGAGATTTTTTTGTCTAGGATGCCCTGGGGAGGGGTTCCCAGAGGGTCTTTCTTGTAAATCTTTATTTTCTCTTGACTTCCCTAGATTCACAGTCATAGTCTTCTGGATACTGTGACCAGGGATCTTGCCTAGGAGTCTGTCTTCCAAGCACTGAATGCCAGTCTGCAGGGAATTCTGGCAAATGTCTTTGGAGTATTTTCACTTATGTGCAAAAGGAATCTGTCCTTGGGTTAGCCTGCTATGCAACAGCTCTTAGTATCAAGCACCCCAACTAGAATTTCTAGGGAAAAATTATGTTTCAAACTCAGTAGTGAGTGTTGTAGGGGTGACCTAAAGATGATAGAAAATATCCATCTTTAAATGCAGCAAACCACCATAGCACATGTATGCCTATGTAACAAACCTGCACGTTCTGCACATATACCTCAGAACTTAAAATATAATACTAAAAAAGGAAATATTAATCTTTGATCTGTTATGACATTTAGAATATAACAAACTAACAACAATAAGTTTAAGAAACAAGATAATTGTGTTGATCAAAATGAAAAATGAAACAGATTATGTCTATAACTACATGAGTTCTAGCAGGATACCCCCTGGAATCTTAACAAATATTTGTTTGGGGAAATTTATGGGGATGGAGAAAAACAGCAAAATGGTTATGTTGATATTTACACTGGTGAATGTATCATCAGGCAGTAGCAGTACAATGAAATTTTAAATGTTCTATTTAAACAATGGAATAGTGAGAGCTAATATAGACATTTAAATAAAACCAGTCCATATGTGTAACTGAAATAAAATGTATACTCTATTTTGGGTTTTCATTTTAAGGGTGTCGTTATTTTAAACGTAGTCACCACAGCCTGTGAAGTGGCTCTGGAAACCCAGAAAAGAGAATCATCATCAAGACAGGAAATGGGAGACGCAGTATCAGTGTTTCTCTTCCCCAATCCTAGCCCAGAAAGTCTACTGTGACCTGTGCAATAAGCCCTTAGTGAAGACAGGAGAGGCTTTCATACTAGGGTGGACACGCCTCCCACCAGCCTTAGGGTGTTCTTTTCAGCTACTGGCCACTGGGTTGAGCTTCCACAGCTCTCATTTATAACAAGTGGAGGTGAGAATCTTCATGCAAGCAATTTTCACTCTCATGGGTCTTTAAATGCACTTCTGGGTTGTCATGGGTGTGGAGTACTCACACACGGTGATCCTGAACCTCCTGCCACGGGTTACAGGAGCATTCCACAGCTGTGCGCAGTGCTCTAAGCTCACCCTTAACGCGTTTTAGTGTTTAGAGAAGATGTTGCAAGTCACCTGGAGTCCATCAGATTTGGGAGCTGTAGTTCTCGAAGTAGATGTAATGCAGTGTCTGGATTCCCAGCTTGAAACAAGAGTCAGGAACGTGAGAAGATACGGTTAGGGAAGGAGAGATTTTGAAAATATTATGCCATGCTCCACTCCTACTCTCTAGCACCGATACTTTTTTCATCTCTAGAGCAAAAAGAAACTCTGGAATATTAAGATCTGTTGCATACAGGAGCAAGTATCTGATTCAGGGGAAATCAATGCAGTCTCTAACCATTTAGTATGATGTTAACTGCGGGATATTCATAGATGCATTTTGTTGGGTTGAGGAAATTCCCCTATGTTCCTAATTTCTGGAGGTTTTTTTTTAATGCGCAGAGGTTGAGTGGATCAATGTTTTCAAATGACTTTTTATTAAAATTATTAAATGTTAAAATTTATTCTCCTTAAGGGTAAGTTACATTGATTTTTAAATGTTAAAGCAAATTTGAGTTCGGAGTTTGGCCATTTTTTTCTGTACTGTTAGAGATAGAATTGTAAATATTTTTCTATCAGTGTTTTGGATAGTGAAGAATTTTGGATATTGGTTTTAATTTCTTTTCTCATAAAGTCTTTATCTGCTTTTAATGTCAGGATAGACCTGGCTTCATAAAAGTGTTGAGAATTGTTGCTTCCCACTGTATTTTCTGAGAGGATCATTTCTATTTGTACTGTAAATATTTTACAGAAATTATCGGCTGGGTGCGATAGCTCATGCCTGTAATTTTAGCACTTTGGGAGGCCAAGGTGGATGGATTGCTTGAGGTCAGGAGTTCAAGACTAGCCTTGCCAATATTATGAAACCCCATCTCTACTGGAAATACAAACATTAGCCAGGCGTGGTGGCGTGCAACTGAAATCCCAGCTTCTCAGGAGGCTAAGGTGGGAAAATCACTTGAACCCAATGAGCAGAAGCTGCAGTAATCCAAGATGGCACCATTGCAATCCAACCTAGGAAGAGAGCAGGGCTCTGTCTCAGAAAACAAACAAATGAAAAATTACCAACGAAGCTATTGTTGTACTTGTGGACCTGGGATTGTACTTGTGACAAGGTTTTAAATTACAGTGACAGACTACTTAAATATAAGTAACAACAAACATGAGTCAAACAAAAATTATTTTTTATATATTGTTAAAACTTCTAACGATGCATGAATTATTGTAATGTAAGAGAATGAGTTTTGACTAGGCTGCAGCTTTTCACCATCTATTTAATAACATTGTCAAAGTAAAATAAATTATGATTTAAAATGTTCAGAAAAAGTTAATTCAGTGATATTTGATAAAGATAACATGTTTGATAAAAATAATATATTTTGAAAGAAAAATCATAGAAGCCATTCAATTCTATCTATTGTACAAACCTCATCTTCGGCACAATAGCGAAAGAGATCTGTGTTCAGCCATTCTTGCATTGCTATAAAGAACTACCCGAGACTGTGTAATTTGTAAAGAAAAGAAATTGGCTCACAGTTTTGCAGGCTGTACAAGTATGGTGCTGGCATCTGCTGGGCTTCTGGGAGGCGTCAGAAAGATTTTATTTATGGTAGTAGGTGAAGTGAAAGCAGGTATATCAAATGGTAAGAACAGCAACAAGGCAGGTGCCACACACTTTTTAACAGCCAGATCTCCTGTGAATTCATTCATCCAGAGGAGATGGCACTGAGCTATTCACGAGGGACACACCACCAGGACCAGACCCCTCTCACCAGGTTCCACTGCAACAATAGGGATTACACTTCAACATGAGATTTGGAGGGGATCTCCAAAATATACAAAGGATATATTGTTTTCTAATATTTTTTGGTCTCTTGGTGTTTACCTGGGAGCAGATGGCATTGGGAAACCAAATTCTCAGTGTCTTTTCTTCTTTTTTCTTTCTTTTCTCTCTCTTTCTTTTTCTTTCTCCTTCCTTCCTTCTTCCCTCCCTCCCTCCCTCCCTCCCTTCCTTCTCTCCTTTCTTCTTTCTTTCCTTTTGTGACCAATTCTCACTGTGTCACCCAGGCTGGAGTGCAGTGGCATGATCTTGGCTCACTGAAACCTCCACCACCTTAGTTCAAGCAATTCTCCTGCCTCATCCTGCTGAGTAGCTGGGACTACAGGTGTACACCACCATGCCTGGCTCATTTTTAAATATTTTTAGTAGACATAGGGTTTAATCAGATATTGGAAAAACCAGATGCTCTTTTTTTTCTTTTCATTTTCTTTCTTTTTTTTTTAAGCCTCTTTCAAACAATGAAAGTATTGGTTTAGCATTAAGACTGGATGATAGACCCAGCTTGATTGGCTGAGAAGGATTTGGTGGAGGATAAGGGTTGGTATTTATAAGCTTAGGCTCCTGAGGTTGAGAGATTTTCAAGATGGGGCAAATTCCAGGGTGCTTACATACATATGAGTTATTGGCAATCTTCTAAATAAAGCTGTTCAGGCCCTGAAACTGTTTCATGAAAGCTTTTACAAGTACCTCCGCCTCTCATGGCTCTTTACATGGCAGGCTGACTCAAACTTCATCTGTTTTTTTTTTCTTCAAATTTTATGTTGCCTCAACCTAATGCTTTTCTAATATTCATTTATATAGAGACAGAAAAATAAATCATCACACTTTTACACTGTTTCTCCAATCTACTGCATGCTGTGGGAACATTCATTTAATGATGTAACTTTTGACTCTGCCCCTTCATGTCCTGGTACCAGGTGAGTGATCTCAGTGAGTGGCGGGAGTGTCTCTGGAAACCAATCCCACATGGAATGTTTCAAATAACATAAAAATATTCATCTGCTCCATCAACTATTACTTAGAGAACTTATGTTGGTGGAAACTTTTCTCATCTTCATACTGTAGTTTAAAATCAAGTCATAGTTTTCAGCACTGGATTGGATTGAGAATTTAAATTTGTTTCTGTTCTTATATTTTTGAATGAGAAATAGGCAATGACTGAGGCAGAGAACATAATACTGACTGCATTTCAAGTACGAATGTGCAGAATAACTTCATGATAATTAATAAAGTTTATTCTCAAAAGTTAATATTTATAAACATATTTTGGTAAGTTTGTTAGAACAGATTTTTGGGCACCAAAAAAGTTTCTGATTTAATAGGTTTAAGATGGGCAATTGCATTTTTAAAGAAGCTCCCAGTTAATATCAACACTAAATGAAATAGTTTTTGATCTCCATAGACAAATTTATGAATAAGGATGGGTTTTTTAATGTTGCTTGAATAAAATGAGTCTTCCTCGTAGTGGTGGGTCTTTGAGTGTCACTGTGGTTTATATGTTTTGGAGCAGAGCCTCTTTCTGTCATTACTCTAGGCAGAGAAGGAGACAGGATTCACAGTATTGGAATAGGCATACTGGGGAGAGGACCACATTCTGGGAGAGACCAGATAAAACACCAGGCAATGAAGCACTGCGTCGGAGAATGGGGCAAGGAGACTCTCCCCATTGTGGTGTTTATCTTTTTCACCATCTCACTTTATCTCCTACTGTTGAAGGCTAAGGCACTCTGAGCACAGGAAAATAACTTTTGTTGTACCTCTCCCATAGGTTTAAATCGTTGTGGATATGGCACTATTCATACACAGTGCATAGTAATACTTATTCTCATTCTGGGCCCCTGTGAAGACAGCTTTGTTTGTCTCCCTGGAAGGCAATCAGGGACCCCAGTGGGGTGGTTGTTCATCCTGTAGATAAGTGTGGGGGGTGCCCAGCCTGGTGTTTGCTGGATCAGCTGGGGTGGTAACCTGTAGAGACTGACCGAGCTAAGACCACATGACTGTCCCTCATGTAGACACAGACAGTGATGGCCCTGGGTCACCACGGTCTGAGAATCTGTCCCTAAAACTCATAAGAGAGACATAGTTATTGATATGGAGATGAGGATCAACCTTCCCTTAGAATTGTGTGTGGCCCCTGTGGATGCAAAGCCCCTTTCCCTGACCTGAGCCATAAGTGAGGAGGCAGAGAAAGAGCATCATCCAGGCCATCCACTATGGGGACACTCAGGAGACCTCAGCATCCTCAGGCTTCTCAGCTAGGATTGCTGTTCTTGGGCCCTTTTCATGTCTCCCCAGACCCCCTAACTGAGGTTATTTATACAAATCAGCTTCCCCTTTTTTTCCTGCCCCAGTGTTTATCCTGCTGTCCCCTAGGAGAGGCCTTGAGAGAGGCAGATGCTGGGATATCATACTGACCCATGGCCACACAGAGACTGAGACACTGAGGGTTGTGGGTTTACATCCCATCAATTTCAGTGCCCTACAACCCACTACTGAGCCCAGTCCTACCTTCCTTCATCAGGGTATCTGACTATGGCTCAGTGCCTCTTCAGCCCTGCTCCCTCCATGTTCCACATTTATCATCCAGGACTGCAGAAATAATCCTAGCCTCAGCCCAAATTCTCCCTGGTGTTGTCTTGGTATAACATGGATTTTATGGATAATGTGTTGAGGAAGCTTTGCAGTTAGCTATGTTCATAAATAAATTGTCATAATTTTCAATCAAATCTGATATTGTTTCTGTTGAGTGGAGCTTCATTAATTTGCAAGAATGAGAAAATGAGTTTGGGCTACGTTCTGTGTCTCATACTAATTCATTCATTCTCTCTCTCTCTCTCTCTCTCCCCCCCCCTTCCCCTCCCTCCCTCTCTTTCTCCCTCTCTATTTCTCTTGCTCTCTTATCTGCCTCCAGTAGCAGTGGTTGTGGCAGGAAGGGGGGAGCTCTAGGAAGCCATTAGCTGTATGGAGTAGCTTCAGTGGAACTGCAATTTTGAGGAGAAATGCAACAAGATCCCATGAAATTATGAAATTCCTCACAACATGAGATATAAAATGGGAAAACATGCTCTTCTTCAGAAATAGAAATAATGATGT
>PVHO010042287.1:0-10995 GCA_004024885.1 Saguinus imperator
CAGAATCCCGTTTCCTATGGTCACACAAGAAGAGCCTCACTGAGTAATACAAACCTGGGAAAATGTGAGGAGTCTACTATATATAGCCTCTCATTTACAGCCTCAGGGAATAATGCACACGTGTTGAGTAGGCTAATCTATTTTATATGGCCACAAAATCAAATCCTGAGTGAGCAATACACAAGATGGGAAGAGTCACAAGTCTATTCCACATGCCCAAATATTCAAAGTCAGAGTCAATAATTCACTCCTGTGGACTAGTCAGGAAACAATTTCATATGGACAAAGTTTTAGAGCTTCAGTGAATAATATGTACCTGGGAAATACTCAGGACTCTATTTCATATGGCGTCTATTTCAGAGCTTCATTGAATAAAAAACACCTGTATCATAGTCAGAATTTTCATTTAACAGCCACATCTTCAGAGCCTAACTGAATAACATACACCTTGGGAAAAGTCAGGATTCTATTTTGTATAGCCACTCATTTAGAGCCGAATATAAAAACGCATGCCTGTGGAGTATTCAGGAGTCTCTATTTTATGGACACTCATTCAGAGCGTCACAGAATAATACAGAGCTATGGAAAAGTCGGAAGTGAATTTCACATTTCCACTTATTCAGAACCGCAGTGAAGGATCATATACATCTGGAAAATACTCAGGATTCTTTTATATATGGCCACTTATTCAGAGACTCAGTGAATAATGCACACCTGGGGTATAGTGTGGAGACTATTTGGTATGACCATTCCCTAAGAACTCAGTGGAGAATGGAGAGCTGAAACATAGTCAGGATGATAGAGTCATGAGTCTACTTTATGTGGTCACTCGTTCAGAAACTCACTGAAGAACACACACCTTAGGAATAGTCAGAGTCCAGGTATTATGGCCACTCAACCACAGCATTACCGAATAATGCACAATTGGGCAATAGTAAAAATTCTATATCATATGGCTTCTAATTCAGAGCTTCTGTGCAAAATCAGCAGCTATGTAGTAGTCAGGAGAATATCTCAGCTTGCCCCAAATTAAGCAGCTCCATTATGCATCTATGTGTGGTAGTCAGGAGACTCATTAATATGGACACTCATACAGAACCTCTTCAAATACTGCACATGTGGGGAATTGTCACAAGTGTATTTCATATGGTGATTTATTTGGAGGGTCAAACAATAACGTGCAACTGTGGAGTAGATGGGGTTTATTACATAAGGCTACATTATCAGTGTTACAGTGAATAATATATATATCTGATAAGTCAGGAATCTCTTTCACATGGTCACTCGTTCAGGGCCTTCATGAATAATACTCCCCTCAGAAAGAGTCAAGGTTCTACTTAAAATGGCTACACATTCAGAGTCTCTGTAAGTGATGCACAGCTGTGCAATACACAAGAGTCTCTTTTTTTATGCCCACTTAGTCAGAGTCTCATTCAATTATAAACACCCGGGGAAGAGTTAAGAGTATTCCTCATAGAACCAGTCATTTAGAGCCTCAGTGAATAATGCACACCACGGTCATAATCGAGCATTTTTTTATATGGCCACTCATTCTGTGACTCACTGAATGATACACACCAGGGCAATTCTCAGGATTCAATTTCATACTACAACTCATTTAGGAACTTATAGAATAATTTACAATGCGGCAATAGTCAGATGTCTACTTCATATGGCCTCTCATTCAAAGTTTCAGTGTATAATGAACTTCTATGGAGTAATCAGGACGCTGTTTAAGATAGCCACGAATTGAGTACCTTCCTGATTGATACACACCTGAGTTATAGAATTCTATTTCATATGAATTCTAATTCTGGGTACGGCTGAGTAATAAACACGTGGGGTAGTCTAAGGAGTTTATTTGTTATGGGCACTCATAGAGAACCTATTTGTATACTACACACACATGGTGAATAATAAGGATTCTATGTGGTATGGCTAGTCATTCAGACAAAATGTGAATAACGCACATGTGGATAATTAGAAGTCTGTTTCATATGCCTCTCTTTAACAGCCTCACTGAATATTACACACTTGAGATATAGTCTGAAGGCTATTCTTTATGGCCATTCATTCAGAGAATCACTGAATAATGAACACGTGTGGAATAGTCAGAAGTCTCTTTTAGACCACCACTCATAGAAAGCCTCACTAAATGTACCCACCTGTGGAAAGAGTCAGGATTTACTTCTACTCTTTAATTCAGAGTCTCACTAAACAATGCACACCAGTGGAATTGTCAGGAGAATTTTTCATGCGGCCTCTCATTCCAAGTGTCACTGAACAATGTGTTGTAGTCTGGAGTCTATTTCATGTAGACACATATTCAGAGCCTCAGTGAATAAGACAGACCTTTGCCATCATAAAGATTCTAAATAATATGGACACATCTTCTGAGCCTCACTGAATAATAAACACCTGTAGAATAACTTGGAGTCTATTTTCAATGGGCATGCATTCAGAGCCTCGGTGAATATTACACACCCCTGGGGTAGCCAGAAGTCCATTTCATTTATACACTCATCCATAGCCTCAGTTTATAATATGCACATGAGGATTAGTTAGGGTTCCATTTCTTATAGCCACGGACTCGTAAACTCAGTGAATAATGCACACATGTAACGTACTCAGCAGTCTGTTTTATATAGCCACTCATTCAGAGATTCATTGAATAATAAAATTATTTAAGATAGACAGAATCCCGTTTCATATGGTCACACAAGAAGAGCCTCACTGAGTAAGACACACCTGGGAAAATGTGAGGAGTCTACTATATATAGCCACTCCTTTACAGCCTCAGGGTATTATGCACACATGTGGAATAGGCAGAAATCAATTTTATACGGCCACAAAATCAAACCCTGAGTGAGCAATACACAAGTTGGGAATAGTCACTAGTCCATTCCATATGCCCAAATATTCAAAGTCAGAGTCAATAATTCACTCCTGTGGACTATTCAGGAAAAAATTTCATATGAACAAAGATTGAGAGCTTCAGTAAATAATATATACCTCGGAAACACTCAGGACGCCATTTCATATGGCCTCTATTGCAGAGCTTCATTGAATAAGGAAAACCTGTATTGTAGGCAGAATTTTCTTTTAACAGCCACATCTTCAGAACCTAACTAAATAACATACACAATGGAAAAAGTCAAGTTTCTATTTTGTATAGCCATTTATTTAGTGCCGAATGTAAAAACGCACGTCTGTGGAGTATTCAGAAGTCTCTATTTTATGGGCACTCATTCAGAGTGTCCCAGAATAATACAGACCTATGAAAAAGTCAGGAGATTATTTCACATGGCCAGTTATTCACGACCACAGTGTAAGATCATATACATCTGGAAAATACTCAGTATTCTTTTATATATGGCTACTTATTCTGAGACTCAGTGAATAATGCACACCTGAGGTATAGTCTGGAGACTATTTGATATTACCGTTCCCTAAGCACTCAGTGGAAAATGGAGAGCTGAAGTATAGTCAGGATGATAGAGTCAGGAGTCTACTTTATGTAGTCACTAGTTCAGAAACTCTCTGAAGAATACACACCTTAAGAATAGTCAGAGTCCAGGTATTATGTTCACTCAACTAACGCATTACCAAAAAATGCACAATTGGGCAATAGTAAGGAGTCTATATCATATGGTTTCTAATTCAGAGCTTCAGTGAATAGTCAACAGCTGTGTAGTTGTCAGGACCTATTTCAGGTTGCCCCAAATTAAGCAGCTCCGTGAATGATACATATATGTGTGACAGTCAGGAGACTCTTTGATATGGACACTCATACAGAACCTCTTCGACTACTGCACATGTCTGGAATTATCACCAGTGTATTTCATATGGTGATTCTGTTGGAAGGTCAAAAAATAACGCACAACTGTGGAGCTAAATGGGGTCTATTACATAAGGCCACTCTTTCAGTGTTGCAGGGTATAAAATGTATATCTGATAAGTCAGGAATCTCTTTCACATGGCCACTCATTCAGGGCCTCTGTGAATAATACTCCCCTCAGAAATAGTCAAGGTTCTACTTCAAAGGGCTACACATTCAGAGTTTCTGTTAGTAAGGCACACCTGGGCAATACACAAGAGTTTCTTTTTTATGTCCACTTAGTCAGAGTCTCATTCAGTTATACACACTCGGGGAAGACTTAAGAGTATAAGTCACGGAACCAATCATTTAGAGCCTCAGTGAAAAATGCACACCAGTCGAGCATTTTTTATATGGCTATTTATTCTGTGCCTTCCTGAATGATACACACCTGGGGAATCCTCAGGATTCAATTTCATACTACCACTTATGTAGAAACTTATAGAATAATTCACAATGCAGCAATGGTCAGGTTTGTATTTTATATGGCCTCTCATTCCAAGTTTCAGTGTATAATAAACTTCTATGGAGTAATCAGGACGCTGTTTAAGATAACCACGAATTGAGTGCCTTCCTGAAGGATACACACCTGGGTTATATGATTCTATTACATATGAACTCTAATTCTGGGTACCACGGAGTAATACACAAGTGGGTAGTGTAAGGAGTTTATTCGTTATGGACACTCATAGAGAACCTGTTTGAATAATCCACACATGGCGAATAATAAGGATTCTATGTTGTATGGCTGGTCATTCAAACAAAAAGTGAATAACGCACATGTGGATTATTAGAAATGTGTTTCATATGCCCCTCTTTCACAGCCTCACTGAATATTACACACTTGACATATAGTCTGGAGTCTATTCTTTATTGCCATTCATTCAGAGAATCAGTGCATAATGAACAGCTGTGGAATAGGCAGAAGTCTCTTTCCGACAACCACTCATTGAAAGCCTCACTAAAAGTACCCACCTGTTGAAAGAGTCAGAATTTACTTCTATTCCTTCATTCAGAGTCTCACTAAATAATGCACACCTGTGAAATTGTCAGGAGAATTTTTCATGTGGCCTCTCATTCCGAGTGTCACTGAACAATGTGCTGTAGTCTGGAGTCTATTTCATGTAGACAAATATTCCGAGCCTCAGTGATTAAGACAGACCCTTGCTATCGTAAATATTCTAATTAATATGGACACATCTTCTGAGCCTCACTGAATAATACACACCTGTAGAATAATTTGGAGTCTATCTTCGACGGACATTCATTCAGAGCCTCGGTGAATAATGCACAACCTTAGGGTAGCCAGAAGTCCATTTCATTTGTACACTCATCCATAGCCTCAGATTATTATATGCACGTGTTGATTAGTTGGGGTTCCATTTCATATAGCCACAGATTCGTAACCTCAGTGAATAATGCACATATATATTGTACTTAGCAGTCTGTTACATATAGCCACTCATTCAGAGATTCATTGGATAATGAAATTATTTAAGATCGACAGAATCACGTTTTATATGGGCACACAAGAAGAGCCTCTCTGAGTAATACACAGCTGGGAAAATGTGAGGAGTCTACTATATATAGCCTCTCATTTACAGCCTCAGGGAATAATGCACACATGTGGAGTAGGCATGAATCTCTATTATATGGCCACAAAATCAAACCCTGAGTGAACAATACACAAGTTGGGAATTGTCACTAGTCTATTCCGTATGCCAAAATATTCAAAGTCAGAGTCAATAATGAACCCCTGGGGAATAATCAGGAAAAAATTAGATATGGACAAAGATTTTGACCTTCACTGAATAATATATACCTGGCAAATACTCAGGACGCTATTTCATATGGCATCTATTTCAGAGTATTATTGAACAAGGAACACCTGTATTGTAGTAAGAATTTTCTTTTAATAGCCACGTCTTCAGAGCCTAACTGAATAATATACACCAGGGGAAAAGGCAGGATTCTATTTCGTATAGCCACTCATTTAGAGCCGAATGTAAAAACGCATGCCCGTGTGGTGTTCTGGAGTCGCTATTTTATGGACACACATTCAGAGCGTCAAAGAATAATACAGACCTATGGAAAATTCAGGAGTGTATTTCACATGGCCACTTATTCAGAACAGCAGTGATGGGATATATACATCTGGAAAATACTCAGGATTCTTTTATATATGACCACTTATTCACAGACACAGTGAATAATGCACACCAGGAGTATAGTCAGGAGACTATTTGATATGACTATTCCCTAAGCACTCAGTGGAGAATGGAGAGCTTAAATATAGTCAGGATGATAGAGTCAGGAGTATACTTTATGTGGTCACTCATTCAGAATCTCACTGAAGAGTATACACATTAAAAATAGTCAGAGTCCAGGTATTATGTCCACTCAATTACAGCATTACCGCATAATGCACAATTTGGGCAATAGTAAGGACTCTATATCATATGGCTACTAATTCAGAGCTGCATAATCAGCAGCTGTGTAGTAGTCAGGACCCTATTTCAGCTTGCCCCAAATTAAGCAGCTCCGTGAATGATACATATATGTATGGTAGTCAGGAGACTCTTTGATATGGACACTCATACAGAACCTCTTCGAATACTGCACATGTGAGGAATAATCACTAGTGTATTTCATATATTGATTTCTTTGGTGTGTCAAACAATAACGCGCAACTGTGGAGTAAAATGGGGTCTATTACATAAGGCCACTCTTTCAGTGTTGCAGGAAATAATATGTATATCTGATAAGTCAGGAAACTCTTTCACATGGCTACATGTTCAGGTCCTCTGTGAATAATACTCCCCTCAGAAATAGTCAAGGTTCGACATCAAATGACTACACATTCAGAGTTTCTGTAAGAAATGCACACCTGGGCAATACACAAGAGTTTCTTTTTTATGCCCACTTAGTCAGAGCCTCATTCAATTATACACACCCAGGTTAGAGTTAAGATTATAACTCAAGGAACAAATCATTTAGAGCCTCAGTGAATAATGCACACAGGGTTTATAGTCGAAAATTTTTTATATCGCCACCCATTATGTGCCTCCCTGAATGATACATACCTGGGAAATCCTCACGATTCAATTTCATACTACCACTCCTGTAGAAACTTATAGAATAATTCACAATGTAGCAATAGTCAGGTTTCTATTTCATATGGACTCTCATTCCACGTTTCATTGTAAAATGAACTTCTATGGAGTAATCAGGATGCTGTTTAAGATAGTCACGAATTGAGTGCCTTCCTGAAGGATACACACTTGGCTTATAGGATTCTATTTCATATGAACTCTAATTCTGGGTATCGCTTAGTAATTCACATGTGGGATAGTGTAAGGAGTTTATTTTTTATGGGCAATCATAGATAACCTGTTTGAATAATGCACACATGGCGAATGATAAGGTTTCTATATTGTTCGGCTAGTCATTGAGACAATAAGTGAATAACGCACACGTGGATTATTAGAAGTTTGTTTCATATGCCTCTCTTTCACAGCCTCACTGAATATTACATACTTGAGACATAGTCTGAAGTCTATTCTTTATGGCCATTCATTCAGAAAATCACTTAATAATGAACACCTGTGGAATAGTCAGAAGTCTCTCTCCTACCGCCACTCATTGAAAGCCTCATTAAATGTACCCATCTTTGGAAAGAGTCAGGATTTACTTCTATTTTCTCATTCAGATTCGCACTAAATAATGCACACCTATGGAATTGTCAGGAGAATTTTTCACGCGGCCCCTCATTCCGAGTGTCACTGAACAACGTGCTGTAGTCTGGAGTCTATTTCATGTAGACACATATTCAGAGCCTCAGTGAAAATGACAGACCCTTGCTTTCGTAAATTTTCTAATTTATATGGACATATCTTCTGAGCCTCACTGAATAATACACACCTGTAGAATAATTTGCAGTCTATTTTCGATGAACATTCATTCAGAGCCTCGGTGAAGAATGCACACCCCTGGAATAGTCAGAAGTCCATTTCATTTGTACACTCATCCATAGCCTCAGTTTATAATATGCACGTGTGGATTAGTTGGGGTTGTACTTCATATAGCCACGGACTCGTAACCTCAGGGAATAAAGCACATATATAACGTACTCAGCAGTCTGTTTCATATAGCCACTCATTCAGAGATTCATTAGATAATAAAATTATTATTATTACTTTTTTAATTTTTTTAATTTTTATTTCATTATAGGTTTTGTGGTACATGTGCAGAGTGTGCAAGATAGTTGCATAGGTACACACATGGAAGTGTGCTTTGCTGCCTTCCTCCCCTTCACTCACACTTGGTATTTATTTCCAGGATATTTCTCCCCAGTCCCCCACACTGTCCCCTCTCGCTTCCCCCCAATGGACCCCAGTGTGTCGTGGACGTCCTCCCTGTGTCAATGTCTTCTCATTTTTCTCACCCGCCTATGAGTGAGAATATGCAGTATTTGTTTTTCTGTTCTTGTGTCAGTTCGCTGTGAATGATGTTCTCCAGATTCATCCTTGTCCTTACAAAGGACACAAACTCATCATTTTTGATTGCTGCATCATATTCCATGAAGTATATGTGCCACATTTTCTCAGTCCAGCCCATCATCGATGGGCATTTGGGTTGGTTCCAAGTCTTTGCTATTGTAAACAGTGCTGCACTGAACATTCGTGTGCATGTGTTTTTATAGTACAATGATTTACAGTCCGTTGGATATTTACCCAGTAATGGGATTGCTGGGTGAAATGGAATTTCTATTTCTATGTCCTTGAGGAATCGCCACACTGTCCTCCCCAATGGTTGAACTAATATACACTCCCACCAACAGTGTAAGAGTGTTCCTATTTCACAACATCCTCTCAAGCATCTGCTGTCTCCAGATTTTTTAATGATCGCCATTCTAACTGGAATGAGATGGTATCTCAATGTGGTTTTGATTTGCATCTCTCTCATGACCAGTGATGATGAGCATTTTTTCACGTGTTTGTTGGCCTCATGTATGTCTTCTTTTGTAAAGTGTCTGTTCATATCCTTTGCCCATTTTTGAATGGGCTTGTTTGTTTTTTTCCTGGAAATCTGTTTGTGTTCTTTGTAAATTCTGGATATCAGCCCTTGGTCAGATGCGTAATCTGCAAAGATTTTTTTCCATTCTGATGGTTGCCAATTCACTCTAGTGACTGTTTCTTTTGTCGTGCAGAAGCTGTGAAGTTTGATTAGGTCCCATTTGTTTATTTTGGCTTTTGTTGCCAATGCTTTTGGTGTTTTGTTCATGAAGTCCTTGCCTACTCCTATGTCCTGAATGGCTTTGACTAGATTTTCTTCTAGGGTTTTTATGGCGTCAGGTCTTATGTTTAAGTCTTTAAGCCATCTGGAGTTAATTTTAGTGTAAGGTGTCAGGAAGGGATCCAGTTTCTGCTTTCTGCACATGGCTAGCCAGTTTTCCCAACACCATTTATTAAACAAGGAATCCTTTCCCCATTGCTTGTTTTTGTCGGGTTTATCAAAGATTATATTGTTGTAGATATGTTGTGTTGCCTCCGATGCCTCTGTTCTGTTCCATTGGTCTATATCTCTGTTTTGGTATCAGTACCATGCTGTTTTCATTACTATAGCCTTGTAGTATAGTTTGAAGTCTGGTAGTGTGATGCCTCCCGCTGTGTCCTTTTTGCTTAGAATTGACTTTGCTATGCGGGCTCTCTTTTGGTTCCATATGAAATTCATGGTGGTTTTTTCCAGTTCTGTGAAGAAATCAAATGGTAGTTTGATGGGGATAGCATTGATTGTGTAAATTACTTTGGGCAGTATACCCATTTTCACAATATTGATTCTTCCTAACCACGAACATGAAATGTTTCTCCATCTGATTGTGTCCTCTCTTATTTTGTTGAGCAGTGGTTTGTAGTTTTTCTTGAAGAGGACACTTAAGTTCCTTGTGAGCTGTGTTCCTCGGTATTTTATTTTCTTTGTAGCTATTGTGAATGGCAGTTCGTTCTTGATTTCATTCTCTCTTAGTCTGTTATTGGTGTAGAGGAATGCTTGTAATTTTTGCAAATTGATTTTATATCCTGAGACTTTACTGAAGTTGCTTATCAGTTTCAGGAGCTTTTGGGCTGAGTTGATGGGGTTTTCTCGGTGTAATATCATGTCTTCTGCAAATAGAGACAATTTGGCTTCCACCTTTCCTATTTGAATACCCTTTATTTCTTTTTCTTGCCTGAATGCTCTGGCTAGAACTTCCAGTACTATGTGGAATAGGAGTGGTGAGAGAGGGCATCCTTGTCTAGTGCCAGATTTCAAAGGGAATGCTTCCAGTTTTTCACATTCATTATGATATTGACTTTTGGTTTGTCGTAAATAGCTTTTATTACTTTGAGATATGTTCCATTAATACCGAGATTATTGAGGGTCTTTAGCATAAAGGGCTGTTAAATTTTGTCAAATGCCTTCTCTGCATCGATTGAGATAATCATGTGGTTTTTGTTTTTGCTTCTGTTTATGTGATGAATTACATTTATAGACTTGCGTATGATGAACCAGCCTTGCATCCCCGGGATGAATCCTACTTGAACATGATGGATAAGTTTTTTAATGTGCTGTTGCAATAGATTTGCAGCATTTTATTGAATATTTTTGCATCTATGTTCATCATGGATATTGGCCTGAAGTTTTCTTTTCTTGCTGAGTCTCTGCCGGGTTTTGGTATCAGGATGATTTTGGTCGCATAACATGATTTGGGAAGGATTCCCTCTTTTTGAATTATTTGGAATAGTTTCAGAAGGAAAGGTACCAGATCCTCTTTGTGTGTCTAGTAGAAATTAGCTGTGAACCCATCTGGACCTGGGCTTTTTTTGTGTGGTACGCTCTTAATTGCTGCCTCAACTTCAGACCTTGTTATTGGTTTATTCATAGTTCCAGCTTCCTCCTGGTTTAGGCTTGGGAGGACACAGGCTTACAGGAATTTATCCATTTCTTCCTGGCTTACTAGTTTATGTGCATTGAGTTGCTTGTGGTATTCTCTGATGATGGTTTGAATTTCTGTGGAATCTGTGGTGATTTCCCCTTAATCGTTTTTTATTGCATCTATTTGGTTGTTCTCTTTTTTTTTT
>PVHO010042288.1:0-10838 GCA_004024885.1 Saguinus imperator
AGAGAGGGGGATACACACAGGAGGAAGGGGTGATACACACAGAAAAGAAAGGTGTTACCCACAGGAGAGATGGGGGAAACACACAAGAAAGCGGAGTGATACACACAGGAGAGAGCAGGATACACAGGAGAGAGGAGGATACACACAGGAAAGAAGAGGATAAACACAGGAAAAAGAAGTATACACACAGAAGAGGGGCATACACACAGGAGAGAGAAGAATACACACAGGAGAGATGGATACATGCAGGAGACAGGGAAATACACATAGGAGAGAGGGGAAAAGACACAGGAGAGAGGATGATACACACATGAGAGAAAAAAATACAAACAGGCAAGAGGGGATACACACAGGAGAAAGGGTGATACACACAGGAGAAAGGGGGGATACACAAAGGAAAAAAAAGGTTACATACAGGAGAGAGGGCGAAAACACACAGGAGAGAGGAAGGTTACACACAGGATAAGGAATATACACGCAGGAGAGAGGAAAATACACACAGGAGAAAAAAGGATACACACAGGAGGGGGGATACACAAAGAAGAGACGGGCATGCACACACAAAGAAAAGATACACACAGGAGAAAAAAGGATACACACAAGAGAGAAAAGGATACAAACAGAAGAGGGGGATACACACAGCAGAGAGGGACATACACACAGGAGCGAAAAATATACACACAGGGGAGAGGAAGATACCAAAAAAGAGAGGGGATACACACAGGAGAGAGGGTGATACACACAGAAGAAAGGGGGGTTATACACAAGAGAGAAAGGAATTACACACCAGAGAGAGGAGAGAAACACACAGGAGAGAGGAGGAATACAAACAGGAGAAAGGAAGATACACACAGAAGAGTATAAAATACACTCAGGAGAAAGGAGGATACACACAGAAAAAAGGAGGATACACACAGGCGAGAAGAGGATACACAAATGAGAGAGGAGAATACACACCGGAGAAAGGAGGATACACACAGGAGAGGGGCATACACACAGGAGAAAGGAGATACAAACAAATGATTTGAATACACACAGGAGACAAGGTAATACACAGAGGAGAGAGGGGGATACACACAGGAGAGGGTGACACAGAGAGGAGAGAGGGAGATACATACAGGAGAAAGAAGAATACACACAAGACAGAGGGGCATAGACAAAGTAGACACGAGCATACACACAGAAGAGAGGGGGATACAAACAAGAAAGTGCGGAATACACACAGGAGGGAGGGGGATACACACAGGAGAGAGAAGAATACACACAGAAAGAGGAAGATACACACAGGAGAGAGGAAAATACACACAGGAGAGAGAAGGATACACAAAGGAGAGAGGAAGATACACACAGTGGAGAGGAGGATTCACAAAAAAGAGGGGAAATACACAGGAGAGAGGAGGATACACACAGGGGAGAGGGATACACACAGGAGACGAGGAAGTACACACAGGAGAGAGGGGGATACACACAGGAGAGAGGTGCATACACACGAGAGAGAAGAATACACACAGGAGATTGGGATCCACACAGACAATGAGGGATACACACAGGAGAGAGGCGGATACAAACAGGAGAGAGGGGTATACACACAGTGGGAGAAGGATAAATACAGGAGAGAGGAGGATACACACAAAAGGGAAGAGGATACAAAGAGAAGAGAGGAGGATACACGCAGAAGAGAGGAGGATACACACAGGAGAAGGGGAGATACACACAGGAGGAATGGGCATACACAAAAAAGGAGGGGGATACCCACAGGAGAGAGGAGAATACACACAAGCCAGAGGAGGATACACACAGGAGAGAAAAGTATGCACACAGAAGAGAGGGGGATACAAACAGGAGAGAGGAAAATACAAACAGAAGAGTGTGGCGTACACAATGCAGGGAGGGGGATACACAAAGGAGAGAGGGGGATACACAAAGGAGAGAGGGGGATAAACACAGGAGAGAGGAGGATACACACAGCAGGGATTAGGATACACTCAGGAGAGAGGAGGATACACACAGGAGAGAGGAGAATACACAAAGGAGAGAAGGAAACACACAGTAGAGAGGGAGATACACACAGGCTAGGAGGGTACACACAGAAGTTGGGGAAATGCACACAGAAGAGAAGGGGATACACACTGGAGAGGGGAATACACACAGTAGAAAAAAGCACACACAAAAAGGAGAGGAGGATACACTCAGCAGAGAGGGGGGATACACACAGGAGAGAGGAGGATACCCACAGGAGAGTGGAGCATAAACCCAGGATGGAGGGAGATACAAACAAAAGAGGGTTGGTACACACAGGGGAGAAGGATAAATACAGGAGGGAGGAAAATACACATATAAAGAATAAGGATACAGACAGAAGAGAGGAGAATACACGCAGGAGAGAGGAGGATACACACAAAAAGAGGAGGATACACACAGGAGAGAGGAGGATACACGCAGGAGAGAAAAGGATACACACAGGAGGGAGGATTGAGAATCACAGGAGAGGGAAATACACACAGGGAAAAGAAAGGTACACACAGGAGAGAGGGGTATACACCCGAGAGAAGAGAATACAAAAAGGAGATTAGCATACACACAGGAGAGTGGAAAATACACCAAAAAGAGAAAAGGATACACACAGGAGAGAGGAGGATACACACAGGAGATGGGGAAACACACAGGAGAGAGGGGCATACACACTGGATAGGTTGATACACACGGGAGAAAAGGGGATACACAGAGGAGAGATAAGAATACACACAGGAGATCGGGATACACACAGGAGAGAAGGGCGTACACTCAGGAGAGAGAAGGATACACACAGCAGAGCGGAGGATGCACACAGTAGAGAGGAAATCCACACAGGAGAGAGGGGGATACACACAGGAGGAAGGGGTGACACACACATAAGAGAGCGGGAATACACACAGGAGAGAGGAGGATACACACAGGAGATGGGGAAACACACAGGAGAGAGGGGCATACACACTGGATAGGGTGATACACACGGGAGAAAAGGGGATACACAGAGGAGAGATAAGAATACACACAGGAGATTGGGATACACACAGGAGAGAAGGGCGTACACTCAGGAGAGAGAAGGATACACACAGCAGAGTGGAGGATGCACACAGTAGAGAGGAAATCCATACAGGAGAGAGGGGGATACACACAGGAGGAAGGGGTGATACACACATAAGAGAGCGGGAATACACACAGGAGAGAAGAGGGATACACACAGAAGATAATAGGATACACAGAAGAGAGGAGAATACACACAGAAGAGAGAAAGATACACACAGGACATTAGGATACCCACAGGAGAGAGGAGGATACACAAAAAAGAGAGAAGGATACACACAGGAGACAGAAGGATACACACAGGAGAGAGGGGGATACACACAGGAAAGGGGTGATACACACAGATGAGAGGAAGGTACACACAGGAGAGAAGGATACACACAAACGAGAAAAGAATACACACAGGAGACAGAAGGATACACACAGGAGAGAGAAAGATAAACAAAGGAGAGGTGTGAAACACACAGGAGAAAAAGGAATACACACAGGAGAAAAAAAAATACACATAGGAGAAAGTAGGATACACACAGGAGAGAAAGATACACAAAGTAGAGTGGGGCATACACACAGGAATGTGAAATACACACAGGGGAAAGGGGGATAAACACAGGAGAGAGGAGGATACACACAGGAGAGAGGAGTATACAAACAGGAGAGAGGGGATACACAGGGAAGAGAGAGGGACACACAGAAGAAATGGAGGATACACACAAGAGAGAAAGGGGTTACATACAGGAGGGGGGGAACAAAAAAGAGAGGAGGATTACACACGGGAGAGAGAAAGATACACACAGGAGAGATGAAAATACACACAGGAGAAAAAAGAATACGCACAGGAGAGAGGAGGATACACACAGGAGACAGGAGGATACACATAGGAGAAAGGCATACACACAGGAGAGAGGAGAATAAACAGAGGAGAGTTGGGTACACACAAGAGACAAGGTAATACACACAGGAAAAAGGGGAATGCACCCAACAGAGAGGGCATACATACAGGAGAGATAAGAATAAACAAAGGAGAGAGGGTGATACACACAGGAGAGGAAAATACACACAGGAGAGAAAAAGAAACACACAAGAGACAGGGATACACAAAAAAGGAAGTTGGATACACACAGGAGAGAGGGAAATAAACACAAGAGAGATTGGCATACCCACAGGAGAGAGGGGACTACACAAAGGAGAGAGGGGGATACACACAGGAAAAAGGGGGATACAAACAGGAGAGTGCGGCATACACAAAGAAGGGAGGGGGATACACACAGGAGAGAGGAGGATACACACAGGAGAGAGGAGGATACACACAGGAGAGTGGAGGCTACACAAAGGAGAAAGGAGGATACACAAAAAGAGGGGGAAACACACAAGAGGGGGGATACACACAGGAGAGAGGAGGATACACACAGAAGAGAGGAGGATATACAAAGGAGAGAGGAGGATACACACAGAAGAGAGGAGGATATACATAGGAGAGAGGAGGATACACACAGGAGAGAGAAGAATACACACAAGAGAGGGGGATACACACAGGATAGAAAAGGTTACACATAGGAGAGAGGAAAATACACAAACGAGAGAGGAGGCTACACACAGGAGAGAGGAGGATACACAAAGATAAGGGGGAAACACACAAAAGAGGGGGGATACACACAGGCGGGGTTATAAACACTGGAGACGGTAGGATACACAAACGAGAGTGGGGATACACAAATGAGAGAGGAGGATACACATAAGAGAGAGGAGGCTACACACAGAAGAAAAAGTGATACACAAAGTAAAGGGGGAAACACACAAAGGAGAGGGTGATACACACAGGCGAGGGAAATAAACACTGGAGACGGTAGAATACACACAGGAGAGAGGGGGATACAAAAAGGAGAGTAGGGGATACACACAGGAAAGTGGGGCATCAAGACAGAAGGGAAGGGGCAGGAGAGAGGGGGATACACAAAGTGGGAGAAGGATAAATACATAAGAAAGGAGGATAAACACAAATGAGTTTAGAATACAGACAGAACACAGGATGATACACGCAGCAGAGAGAAGTATACACAAAGGAGAGAAGATACACACAGGAGAGAGGAGGATACACAAAGGAGAGAGATAAATACACACAGGAGAGAAGGATAAACACAGGAGAGAGGAAGATACACCCAGGACAGAGGAAGATACACACAGGAGAGAGAAGGATACAAACAAAAAAGAAAAGAATACACACAGGAGAGAGGGGGATTAACATAGGAGAGGGGGATACAAAAAGAAGAGAAAATGATACAGGAGAGAGGAAAACACAAAGAAGGGAGTTGGATACACACAGGAGAGAGGGGGATGCATTTAGGAAAGAGGGGAATACACACATGAGAGAGAGGCATACCCAGAGAAGAGAGAATACACAAAGGAGAGATGGGGATACACACAGATAAAAAGAAGGATACAAACAGTAGAGTGTGGCATACACACAGAAGCCAGGCGGATACACAGGGTAGAGAGGGGGATACACACAAGAGAGAGGGGCATACACACAGGAGAGGGTGATACACACAGGAGGAAGGGGGATACACACAGTTGAGATAAGAATACACACAGAAGAGGAGGATACACACAAGAGAGAGGGACGTACACACAGGCGAGAGGAGGATAGACACAGCAGAGAGGAGGATACACAAAGGAGAGGGGGATACACACAAAAAAGAGGGAGATACACACAGAAGAACGAGAGATACACACAGGAGAGAGGGGGGATATACAGAGGGATAAGGAAAGATACACACAGGAGAGAGGATTATACACACAAGAGAGAGGATACACCGAAGAGAGAAAAATACACACAGAAGAGAGAAAGATACACAGGAGAGAGGAAGATACACAAAGGAGAGAGGATACACACAAAAGAGAAAATGATACACAGAGGAGACAGAAGGATACACAAAGTAGAGGGGGCATACACACAGAAAAGCGAGATACACACATAAGAAAGGGGGATAAACATAGAAAGAGGAGGATACACACAGGAGAGGGGGATACACACAGGTGAGAGAGGCGTACACACAGGAGAGAGGAAGATACACACAGGGGAGTGGAGGATACAAACAGGAGAGAGGGTACACACACAGGAGAGAGGGGGATAACCGAAGAAGAAAGGGTGCATACAAACAGAAAAGAAAGAGGTTACACACAGGAGAGTGGGGGGAAACACAAGAAAAAGAGGAGGAATACACAAAGGATATAGGAAGATACACACAGGAGAGAAGAAAAATACACACAGGAGAGGTGCATACACACAGGAGAGAGGAAGATACACACAGGAGAGTTGGATTCACACAGGAAACAGGGTAATACACACAGGAGAGTGGGGGATACACACAGGAGAGAGTGGGATACACACAGGAGAGAGGGGAATACACACAAGAGAGAGGGGCATACACACAGGAGAGTGGAGGATACACAAAGGAGAGAGGGGGATACACACAGGAACAAGGAAGATACAAACAGGAAAGCGCAGCATACACACAGGAGGGAGGGGTATGCACACAGGAGAGAGGAAGATACACACAGGGGAAGAGGGATACATACAGGAGAGAGGAGGCTACACACAGGAGAGAGGAGGCTACACAGAAAAGAAAGGAGGATACACAAATAAGTGGGGGAAACACACAAAAGGGAGGGAGATACACACAGGCGAGAGGGATACGCCCAGGAGATGGGGAGATACACACAGGAGATAGGGGGATACACACAGGAGTGGGGGATACACACAAAAGAGAGTGGCATACACACAGTAGAGAGGAGGATACACACAGGGGAGAGGGGGGATACACACAGGAGGGATGGGGATACACACAGGAGAGAGAGGAATACAAACAGGAGATTGAGGCATACAAACAGGTGGGAAGAAGATTCGCACAGGAGATTGAGGCATACACCCAGGAGAGAGTGAGATTCACACAGGGAAAAAAGGATAAATACAGGAGAGAGGAAGATAAACACAAAAGAGTGGAGGATACAGACAGAACAGAGGAGGATAAACGCAGGAGAGAGGAGGATACACATAGGAGAGAGGAGGATACACACAGGAGAGAGAAGGAATACACACAGGAGAGAGAAGGGATACACACTGGAGAGAGGAGGATACACACAGGAGAAAAAAGGATACACATAGGAGAGTGGAAGATACACACAAAAGAGAGGAAAATACACACAATAGAGAGGGGGATACACAGGAGAAAGGGGGAAACACACAGAAGAGTGGTAATACACACAGAAGAAAGGAGGGTACACACAGGAGAGAGGGGGATACACACAGGAGAGAGGAGGATACAAAAAGGAGAGGGGGATACACACAGGAGATAGGGAGATACACTGAAAAAAAAGAGGATACACACAGGAGAGAAGAGGATAAACACAGTAGAGAAAGATATACACAGGAGAGAGGGGCATACACACAGGAGAGGGAGATACACACAGGAGAAAGGGGAATAGACACAGGAGAGGGGAGAATACACACAGGAGACGGGGATACACACATGAGAACAGGGCGTACACACAGAAGAGAGGAGGATTCCAAAAGCAGAGAGGAGGATACACACTGGAGAGAGGGCACACACACAAGAGAGAGGTGGATCCACACAGGAGAGAGGGGGATACACACAGGAAACAGCGGGGATACACACACGAGAGAGGAGGGATACACACGAGGGAAGAGGATACACACAGAAGAGAGAAGGATACACACAGTAGAGAAAAAGATACAGAAGAGGGGGATACACAGAGGAGAGAGGAGGATACACACAGGATAGAGGAGTTTACACACAAAAGAGAGAAGGAAACACACAGGATACAGAAGAATACACACAGGATAGAGGGGGATATACACAGGAGAGTGGTGATATACACAGGAGGAAGGAGGGTACACACAGGAGATAGTTGCATACACAGAGAAAAAAATGGATAAACACAGAAGAAAAAGGGATACACACAGGAAAGAGGAGGATACACACAGGTAAGGGAGATACACAAAGAAAAAAGGGCGTACACACAGGAGAGAGGAGGATACACACAGGAGAGAGGTTTTACACACAGGAGAAAGGGGGTATACAGAGGATTCTTCTAAGCCTCACTGAATATTACACACTTGTGATATAGTCTGAAGTCTATTTTTTATGGCCACTCATTTAAAAAATTACTAAATAATGCACACCTGCTGAATAGTCAGATGTCTCTTTCCTATGTCCACTCGTTAAGAGCCTCACGAAGTGTACACACCTGGGGCAATAGGATTTACCTTTATCCCCTCATGCACATTCTGACTAAATAAGGCACACCTGTGGAATAGTCAGGAGACTTTTTCATGTGGCCTCTAATTCGGAGGGTCACTGAATAATGTGGTGTAGTAAGGAGTCTATTTCATGTGGACACATATTCAGAGCCTCAGTTAATAAGACAGGCCCTTGATATAGGAAGGAATCTAATTAATATGGCCACATCTTCTGAGCCTCACTGTATAATACACACCTGGAGAAAAATTTTGAGTCTATTTTCAATGGACATTCATTCAGAGCCTGGGTAAGTAATGTACACCTGTGGAATAGTCAGGAGTCTATTTAATTAGGACAAACATTCATAGCCTCAGTGGATAATATGCACGTGTGGATTAGTCAGGATTCCATTTTATATGGACACTGACTCATAACCTCATTGAAAAATGCACAAATGTAAAGTACTCAGCAGTCTATTTCATATAAACACTCATTCAGAGATTCAGTGAATAATACAAATATTTAAGACAGAAAAGTCCTGTTTCATATGGTCACACAAAAAGAGCCTCACTGAGTAATGCACCCCTGGGGAAGTGATAAAATTCTACTTTATATAGCCTCTCATTTACAGCCTAAGGGAATAATGCACACGTGTGGAATAGACACTAGTCTATTTTATATGGCCACAAAATCAAAGGCTGAGTGACTAATACACAATTTTGGAATAGTCACTAGTCTATTCCATATGCCCAAATATTTAGAGTCAGAGGAAATAACACATGCCTGTGGAATAGTCAGAAAACAAGTTCATATGGCCAAAGTTTCAGATCCTCAGTGAATAGTACATACTTCAGAAATATTCAGGACGCTATTACATGTGGCATCAATTTCAGAACTTCATTGAATAATAAACACCTGTATTGTAGTCAGAATTCTATTTCATATAGCTACATGTTCAGAGCCTAACTAAATAACATACATCTTGGAAATAGTCCAGATTCTATTTTGTATAGCCACTCATTTAGAGCCGAATGTCAAAACGCACGCCTGAGGAGTATTAAGGAGTCTCTATTTTATGGCCACTCATTCAGAGCTTGACAGAATTATACAGACCTATGGAAACATCAGGAGTGTATCTCACATAGCCACTTATTCAGAACCTCAGTGAAGAATCATATATATCTGAAAAATACTCAGGATTATATTATACATAGCCACTTATTCAGAGAATCACTGAATAATGCACACATAAGGAAGAGGCTATAGACTATTTGATATGACCCTACAACCAGCGACACAGTGGAGAATGCAGAACAGAAAAATAGACAAGATGATAGAGTCAGAAGTTTAGGTTATGTGGTCACTCGTTCAGAATCTCACTGAAGAATACACACCTTTGGTACAGTAAGTGTCCAAGTCATATGGCCACTGAATCACAGCATTACGGAATAATGCACAAAAAGGCAATAGTAAGGAGTCTATTTCATATGGCCTCTCATTCAGAGATTCAGGGCGTAATAAAGGGCTGTGGAGTAGTCAGGACCCTATTTAACGTAGGCCCAAGTTAAGCAGCTCCGTGAATGATACACACATGTGTGAGAGTCAGGAGACTATTTGATATAGACACTCATACAGAACCTTTTCGAATACTGCACATCTGGTGAATAATCAAAAGTCTGTTTCATATGGTGATTCGTTTGGAGAATCAAAAAATAACGCACACCTGTTGAGTAAAATGGGTTCTATATAATAAGGCCACTCTTTCAATGCTTTAGTGAATAATATGTATATCTGATAAGTCAGGAATCTCATTCACATGGCCACTCATTCTGTGCCTGTGTGAATACTACTAGCCTCAGAAACAGAAAAGGATCTACTTCAAATGCCTACACATTCAGAGTTCTGTAAGTAATGAACACCTGGGCAATACACCTGAGTCTCTTTTTTATGATCACTTAGTCAGAGTCTCATTCAATAATACAAACATGAGGAAGATATAAGAGTCTACTTCATGTAGCCACTCATTTAGAGCCTCAGTGAATAATGCACACCAGGGTAATAGTCGAGCATTTTTTATATGGACACTCACTTTGTGCCTCACTGAGTGATATACACCTGGATAATTATCAGGATTCTGTTTGATACTACCACGCATTTAGCACCTTATTGAATAATTCACAATGGAGCAATAGTCAGGTGTCTATTTAATATGGTCTATTACTCAAAGTTTCAGTGAATAGTAAACTGCTATGGAGTAATCAGGTCGCTGTTTAACATAGCCACGAATTAAGTGCCTTGCTGAATAATACACACCAGTGTGATAGTCAGGAGTCTATTTCATATGAACTCTAATTTTGTGTATTGCTGAGTAATACACACCTGGGGCAGTGTCAGGAGTCTATTTGGTATGGACACTCAAACAGAGCCTGTTTGATTAATGAACACATGGATAATAATGAGGAGTCTATGTCACATGGCTACTCATTCAGACAAACTGTGAATAATGCACATGTG
>PVHO010042289.1:0-10996 GCA_004024885.1 Saguinus imperator
GGTGACCATGGTGGGGGTCATGGGGGGCAATGGCTTTTTGGGAGTAACACCAGCCCCGCAGAACAGGATAAGGGAGCAACCCCCATCGGGGGAGGGGGCAAGGAGGAGGAAGTGGCCACTCTGTGGCCTCGCCTGTAGGGGAGGACCCGTCACTGCGCTCCTTAGAGCAGACGCTGCGGCACTGGGCAGTGGGCTCTTTCCTCCCGGCCTGGAGGTGGGCCTGAGGTGGACGACTGGCAAGGCCTGGAACCCTCAGTGCCTCTGCCACACAGCTGGGGTCTCACCCTCAGCCCCTACCATCCTCAGAGGTCAGGCCACCTGTGGTTCTGGGGTCCTGAGGCAGCTACTGCTGGGGAGGCTGGGTGAGGCTGAGAGTCAAGCTCGCCCTGCACCTGGGAGGGTGGACTCCGACAGGACCTGGCCTGGAGGTGGGAGGGGCGTGTGCCCGTGTGTGCCTGGGCTTAGCACCCGGTCTGAGGCCTGTGTTGTCACTGGTAAAATGTATGCACTGTCTTGGGGGAGGCAGGCTGGGGACTCCTGCGTGGCCCGAGGAAGCCGAGAGGAGGTAGCCCTGGAGCCACCAGCCTCCTCGCTCCGGATTCCGGGTCAGTGCAGGTTCTCCTTCCCAGCTGAGCGGAGTCCTGTGTATACAGGAGAGAGAAATGAAAGTTCGCTGCACCCTGGTTCCCCACAGCTGTGGTTTATGGTTAAATATTATTACAGAGGCCCTGTGGGAGAGCCGGGCCCCTTCCCTCTGCTGTGCCCTGGCCGGGGCCGCAGAAGCAACACCATGGTGGGGGTGGGGGAGCACCGCCCTGTGAAGCCCCGCTAGGTGAGGGCTGGGGCTGTCACAAGCACAGCCAGGAGCGCGGGAACTGCATCCTGACCTCCCAGGAGCCTCTCCTGATGCTCAGACCCAGGTGGGGCTGGATTGGGGAGGGAGGAGGCGAGGTGGCCTGGGAAGCTTTGAGGCAAATGCCTTCCGAGTGACTCATGGGGCTGGGTCCCTGCAGCCTGCCATCCGCCCCAGCTCTACTCTGCCTGGGCAGCCCGGGAGCACCGCCTGTGCCCGTGGGAGGGGTACGCCGATCGGCAGGCAAGGCCCACGTGAACGTGTCATCTCCTCTGTCAACCAAGGCCCAGCGTGGCTTCCTAGAGTTGTGACAGCTCCCGGCCTCCCTGGGGCTCCACACCAGGGCCTTCCCTGCATCCCGGGGTATAAACCAGCCCCAAGAAAGGGGCGGGGTGGCTGCAGTGGGGGTCAGGGTCAGAGGATCTGGGATTGCTGCGGCCATCAGGGCTCAGTTCAGAACAGAAATGCGGCCGTTCCGAGTGTTGGGTGGTGACCACCAGCGCCACCCCAGGGCAGGCCCCTCTGAGCCGGGCCCGGAGCCTCAGGACTGACTGGCCGAAGGGCTTTGGTGGGAGGGAGAGGGAAGGAGGAAGGGAGGAGCAGGGTCTAGTGTGGCTCAGTTAGGGGCTAGGGGAGAGGAAGGCCAGCAGGTGTCCCCTTCGCTGCGCGGGGGGCCAGCAAGTAGGAGGGTTCGGGGACTTTGGGAGGAGATGCTGGTTCCATGTCTCCCTCATGGAGACATGGCGGTCTGTGAATGGCGTCTGGTTGCTGTGAGTGTGTGTGTGGTGGGTGTTTAACCCCCTCCCTGCTCCGGGATGGAAAGTGGAGCTGCTGCCCCACCATCACCCTCTGCCTTCCTGTACCCGGCTCCCCTTCCACTGCCCACGGCTGGCTCTCGGCCCTCGTGGCCACTGCGAACTGCCTGTGCCCGACCTGCTCCCTTGCTCCTCGCTGGGTCTCCTGCAGTGTTCTTGCCCTCTGAGGGCCTTTGCCTGGAGAGCTGCTGTCATCCTTGAAGACCCAAGTCCCACCTGCCGCCGCCTCATTTCCACAGCCCCTCTGCGCAGCCCTGCCTGTACACCTGCTGTGTGAATCCAGCGCCACTGCAGGAGCGCAGATCCCTCTGTGGTAGGGAGAGCTCTGTTGGTGCAGAATCCTAACTCAGATGAACATAAGCCCAAAGGGAACCTGTTGGCTTACATAACTGTCTCGCCCAGGCGCAGCTGCAGGCATGGCTGGATCCAGACCTCAGGGATGGACTCAGCACTCTCTCTCTCTCCCCATTCTACATAACTGTCTTGCCCAGCACAGCTGCAGGCATGGCTGGATCCAGACCTCAGTGATGGACTCAGCACTCTCTCTCTCCCCTCTGCTTGTCTTTATTTGTGTCTACTCTCTCTCCATGCGGTGCGGATGGCCTCTGGCAATCCCAGGTTAGCAGCCTTGATGGGAAGAGGCCGCTGTTCCATTCACTCTGTGAACAAGTCTCCAGGGGGCTTTTAGTGGTGCAGCTTGGGCTGTGTGAGCTCCCAGAACTGATCACCGTGGCTGGCGAGGGAGCCTGTGTCTGTCCTGATGATTGGATAGGGTCAGCCTACAGAAAAGAGAGGCTTGTCTGCCGCCAGCAAAGGGGAGGACGGAGGCTGGGCGCAGTCTGCACCTCCCTGGCCAGATGGGTGAGCACTGTGAGGGAGGGGCGTGCGTTTCAGGGTGCTCTGTATCCTCGGCCCCTTCCCATGCCTGGCGCATAAGTGGACACCATCTTTGTGGACCAGCCGTCCCCTGCACCAGCGACTCTGAACAAAGAGAGTGGAGCATGTAGGCCCTGGGGACATGGCCGGTGGCCGGGGTTTCTTCATGCAGCCTCCCGGGCCTTGGCTCTCCCTCCGCTGGTGGCCTGGAGGGACAGGAATACATTTTGCAGTAGAATTGACTGTGCTGGGGGAGGGGCTTCCTTGCCCGGGGGCCCTTCTCAGAGTTTTCACCCTGCTCAATTCCAAGTCAAAACCTCTGGCCCGAGAAGCCCAAGAGCAGATCTGAATGGACACGGCCACTGGCTGCCTTGGCTATGCTGGGCAGGACGCCTGGTGCCAGCCTGGCAGAGGGGCGGAGCCTCAGGGCCATGGTTTGGGGTCCTGGGTCCAGCCCTGTGGAAGCTGCTCTCTGGGTGCTGCTGTGAAGGTGGCAGGTCCCCTTTCTGGCTGAAGGTCCTCCGAATCAGTGTCCCAGGTTTCCCGGTCACAGAAGCCGGAGCAAGAGAGCCTGAGCTTTGTGGGAATTTACATGGAAACGCCTTCTGCTGCGTGTCATTACAAACAGGACCACCCAAGTCCTGGGGTGGGCTGTGAGGCCAAGTGCATGTGCTGGCCATGGACTGGGGGTTCTTCAGCTCCCTGCGTTGGCTGGGCTGCATCCTCCATGGCTCTCTGTCCGAGGGCCGGGAGAAGCCCCCGCTCAGCAGGAGCAACTGTGCCTGCCCTCACCCCGCGAGGGACTACAGCGGCAGGACTGCAGACACCCCGGCCCCACTCACTCTTGATCGCGGGGAAGCAGCACCAACCCGTTCGCAGTAGTCGGGCAGGGGTCTCTAGCTCGTGCCATCTCAGCGTGTCCCTTCCTAACTCCTTTCTTCCTGTCTTTTCACTTCCTGGGCTATAAATCAGCTCCTTAAAGCAGCCCCGAGCATGCACAAGGCCAGGGTCTCGAGCTGTCCCCTGAAATCTCAGGTGGAATTCTAATTCCCCACGTTGGAGGTGGGGCGTGGGGGAGGCGGTCGGCTGGTCGGGGTGGATTTCCCACGGACAGTTCAGCACCGTGCCTTTGGTGCTGTCCTCACAACAGTGAGTGCTCGTGGGAGCTGGTCATTTAAAAGCGTTCGGCCCCTCACCCCACTCTCTCCTCTCTTCCTCTTGCTGTCGCCACGGAAGATGCACCTGCTCCCTGTCACCTCCTGCCATGACTCGAAGCTTCCAGAGGCCTCCCCAGAAGAGCTGAAGCTGCTGTGCTTCCTGTACAAGCAGCAGAACCATGAGCCAATTCAACCTCCTTCCTTACAAATTTTCCAATGTCGTGTCTTCCTTCCTCCCTCCCTCCCTCCCTCCCTCCCGCCCTTCCTTCTTTCCTTCCTCCCTCCGTCTCTTCCTCCCTGCGCTCTCTCTTTCTTTCAACACAGTCTCACTCTGTCTGGAGATCTCAGCTGACTGCAACCTCCGCCTCCTGGGGTTGAAGCAATTTTCCTGCCTCAGCCTTGGGAGTAGCTGGGACTACAGGCACTCACCACCTTTTGTATTTTTAGTAGAGATGGGGTTTCACCCTATTGGCCAGGATGGTCTCCATCTCCTGACCTCGTGATCTGCCCGCCTCGGCCTCCTAAAGTGCTGGGATTACAGGCGTGAGCCACAGTGCCTGGCCTTGTGTACTTCATTATAGTAATGTGAGAATGGACGAACACACACTACCTGCCATTGTTTTTCTTAGAATTCTGCAGGTGGTGGACATGGCTGAACAGAGAGCCTGGCTGCCCCTGTGCTGCCTCCATGTCACTGGCCCAGCCTCAGCCCTGGGGTGAGAACAGACTGCCTTGCTTTGGCCAATCGCAGCCTTCAGCCAAGCCCTGTCCCACTCCCCTCCCTGTCCTCACAGCCGCTGGGGCAGACTCCACTGGGTCTCGCTCTGTCGCCCAGGCTGGAGTGCAGTGGCATGATCTCGGCTCGCTGCAACCTCTGTCTCCCAGGTTCAAGTGATTCTCATGCCTCAGCCTCCGGAGTAGCTGGGATTACAGGCGCCCACCACCACGCCTGCCTAATGTTTCGTATTCTTAGCAGAGACAAGTCTTGCTGTGTTGGCCAGGTTGGTCTTGAATTCCTGACCTCAAGTGATCCACCTGCTTTGGCCTCCCAAAGTGCTGGGATTGCAGGCATGAGCCACTGCGTCCGGCCGTCTGCTCACTTTTAATTGTGGAAATGCAGCCCAGCCCAGTTGAAAGCTCAAATCTCCTGAAAAGTCAATGCTCCTGGGCCCGGGGCGAGGCTGTCGCCTCTCCAGACTTGGGGTGAGGAAAGAGGTGTGTGTGCTCTCCGCTCATTCCCCTACACCCTCTGGGCTGGCTGCCCAGGTGAGCCACCAGCTTTGATGACTCCGACCTCCCTGTCCCCACATGGAGGCTGGGGCCGTGGCTGGGTAACTCGTGGGCCACTCGTGCTCAGCCCTGCAGGGCGTGTCTGGGCCTGATGAGTTTCTTACAATGTGGAGACTGTGCTGGGTGGTGTCGGGGGGTTGCTTGGACCCTCTGCCATTTTCATCTGTGGACCTTAGCCATCAATTCCAGGGCTCTAATAAAAATCCCACTCAAAATAAAACCATGCACCCTCCCTCTCTCCATGGCAGCTTCCAGGATGTCGTCCAGGGTTCTCACCTCCAGGATCCACAGTGAGAGCACCAGGGCTCTCCAGAGAAACAGAACCGAGAGGAGATGGGCTTGCTCCTTAGTTCTGGGGAACCAGCTCATGTGATCACAGAAGTTGAGATGTCCTGAGATCTGTCACCCGGAGACTCAGTCTCACCCCCATCTGAGTCTGAAGGCCTGAGACCCAGGAGCACTGAGGTTACAGTCCAAGTTCAAATCTGAAGGCCGGATGAGCCCCATGCCCCAGTTTGAAGACTACAGGCAGAGAAAGCGGGCTAGCCCTCCCTCAGCCTTTTGTCTGTTTAGGCCTTCGAGGGATTGGAGGAGGCCCACCCACACAGGGGTCCTTCAACTCAGATGCCGATCTCATCCAGAGACAGCTCACAGACACCCCAGAGCACGAGTGGTCAAATGTCTCACCACCTCGTGGCCCGGTCAAGGTGACACGTGAAATGGACCATCACAGTGTCTTGGTATCACGGCATCTGAGTTGGCCCATGTGACAGTGAGTGATGTCCAAGACTGGCTGGCAAATGGCTTTGTGGATTCTACCTTGCTCTCTCTGGGGTCAGTCTGGGGGAAGCCAGTCGCCATGTTGGGAGGATGCTCAAGGAGCCCTGTGGAGAAGCCCATGGGGCCAGGGACGGAGGCCTCCTGCCAACAGCCGGTGAGAAACTCCAGCCCCCACCAGCGGCCCTGTGAGGATCGGAGGCTTCTCCCCAGCAACCACGTGAGCAAGCTTCCTTGGAAAGGGATCTCCCAGCCCAGTGTACCTGCAGGTGTTACAGCCCTGGCTGACCTCTCCGTGGCAACCTCAGCCGGATCCTGCGCCGCAGCCACCCCACGAGGCTTCTTGGAAATCCTGGAGCCACTGAAACTGTAAGATAATGAAGGTTTGTTGTTTTACACTGCTCAGTTTTGGGTAATTTGCTACATGGCAATAGATAACACATACACTCTATATCTGTATGTGTATATGTTTTATATATTCTATTTGATATATTTTTAAATAGGGTTTTCTTCCCAGGATAGGATCTTACTGAACATTCTTAAAAATGGATTAATTTTAGACATGCCCAGCTGTCCCACATTTCCGTGGAGGAAGGGCAGTAGTATTCGCTAAATAGTCCACGTGCTCTTCTTCACTCCCCGTCCCTCGAGGTGAGGTTGGGACCATGTGACCAGCCATGGCCAGTGGGCTCTGAGCAGAAGGACCGTGCGTCAACACACTCAGAGCTGCATGCCTCCTCCACAGGCCACTCTCTGATGTGCGACCCCGGAGGCATGCCTGTGAGGGTGGCACAGGAGATGGGGAGCCGGGATCCCCAGTGACCCCAGAGGAGAGCCCTGCCAATCATGTGTGCTGCTTGCCCTGGAGAGAAATACGTTGTAGCAGGATTAAGCTATGAGATTTTGGAGGTTTGTTTGTTAACGTGTCATGGTCCAGCGTCTCCCAACCCTGTACGGCAGCAAACAATGGCAGTCAAAACACCTGCATGGGGCGGATCACGAGGTCAGGAGTTCGAGACCAGCCTGACCAACGTGGTGAAACCCCATCTCTACTAAATTACAAAAAGTAGCTGGGCGTGGTGGTGCATGCTTGTAGTCCCAGCTACTCAGGAGGCTGAGACAGGAGAATCACTTGAACCCAGGAGGTGGAGGTTGCGGTGAGCTGAGATTGAGGCACTGCACTGCAGCCTGGGTGACAGAGCAAGACTCCATCTCAAAAAATAAAAAATAAAAAAAGGAAAAGAAAAGAAAAAACCAGCACCAAGAGCAGGAAGGGGCGATGGAGTTGCTGTGGCTCTTAGACACACGTGGAGTGGAGTGACGCTGTGTCAGGGTGGAACGTGTTAAGTTGAAGGTGTGCATTGTATCACTTGGCAGACAGGGAGTCCCCAGGGGCCAGGGAGAGGAGGGAAAGCAGTGTGAGAGCTCAGTGAGCATGCCCCCACTGTGAACACTGGGCAGGCTAGAGGAGGAGCCTGCAGAGAGCCCAGCCGGTCTGGGGTAGGGGAGTTGTCTCTACCGGGTGCACCCCCGATTTCACTTCCTCCCTCCTGCCAGGCTGGGGGCCCACACACGGTTTCTATGATTTTCGTGGCTGACTCCACATTCTACTCTATGACGGACAGAGGAGTCTAAGTGAGCCGGCGCCTCCCTGCCCTGCAGAGGAGCCCGCATACGCCCAGGAGTGCCCGATGCTTCCCTGCCTCCTCGGGGGTCTCGTGCCATCGTCCTTGGTAACACTGGGTTCTCGGGTGCAGCAGGAGGGTCTCAGAGCTCATCAGATGCTGTGCCTGCTGGAGCTGTGTCTCTCAAGGCTTCCACCCATCCCGGAAGAAAGTGCCTATATGGTGGAAGTTTCTTCTGGAAATGCAGGTGTCCTCAGACCATGCCGGAGGAGTTCTCAATCCATTGCAACGCTTGGTGGGGGAAATCGCCTGAGCCCCCAGCTCTCCCATCTCTGCCCCAAGAGACTGTGTGGGGTGAAGGAGGGTGTGTCTTAGGAAGGCACTGAGGCATCACCAGAGCCCGCACAGGCAGCGTCGGGCACGTCAGGAGGTCATTTCACATGTTCTGCAAGGACGTGTTTTCAGCTCCCCAGTTTTCTAGTGGAGGAAACCAAAGCTCACAGGTCAGCACAGGCGTTTGCCCCATACTCCACCACCGTGGGTTCCAGGTGACGGGGAAGGGAAGGAAGAAGCCTGTCTCTTACGGAATCTCATCACAGGGAACCCTCTCCCACCCGGAGCTCCAGATGGTTTCCTGCAGACTGGAACTAAACGTCAGGTTCCTGCCCAAGTCTCCAGGAGCCCCAGGCTGGCCGACGTCTTCTTGCTCTGTTGAGCTTTCTGCACACCCCCAGGACCCTATCCTCCTCTGGCTCAGCTGTAGGAAGCCCTGGCAGAGAAGCCCAGGATGGGAGAGGCAAAATTGGGAGGATGAGGTTTGCATTACCCGTAATCCTGGCCAGCCCACAGTACCTAAGTGCTCAGTCAAACGTGAACCCAGGTGTAGCTGCGAAGGTATTCTGCAGAGGCGCTCAGTACCCACCGTCAGATGACCCGAAGGAGGTTAGCCTCAACTTTTCCGGGAGGGACTCGTCCCGTCAAAGGAAGCCCTTAAGGGTGGAAACGGAGGCTTCATTGAAAAGAACACCTGTCTCAAAACTGCAATGCACACATCGCCGCTTGTCTCCTGCCTACCGCCTGCCCTGCAGGTTTTGAACTGGCCAGTCGCCAGGAGCCAATGCTTTAAAATAAATCTCTACTTTGGGAGGCCGAGCCGGGCGGATCACCTGAGGTCAGGAGTTCAACACCAGCCTGGCCAACATGGTGAAACCCCGTCTCTACTAAAATACAAAAATCAGCCAGGCATGATGGCGGGTGCCTGTAATCCCTGCTACTCCGCAGGCTGAGACGGGAGAATCACTTGAACCTGGGAGAAGATGGCTGCAGTGAGCCGAGATTGTGCCACTGCACTCCAGCCTGGCGAGGAGCAAGACTCTGTCTCAAACAAACAAACAAAACGCTAAACATATGCACATCTATGTAAACAGCCTATTGTTTTGATGTCAGAAAATCCGGGACAAATCCCCCTGTCTATTACTTGGGAGAACCCTGCCTGATGAAGCCATTTCCACTGCCCTCCAGGGCTCAGGGGTCACTGTGTCCTTTGTGGTGGGGAGGGGGGTGGCTCCTGTCCAGGGCCTTCTTACCAACAGCTACAAGGCTTGGGTAGGCACCAGCTCCTGCCCTCCCCTTCCAGGCCTTGGGAAGACACAGCTCCCTCCCAGGCCGACCCCAGAGCACCCCATCCCTCCTGGTCTCCCAAGTCTGTCCTGTTCATGTAAGTAATTCCTTTATTAAATGCCCCTTAAGTGATCCAATCTGCATGTAGCATCTATTTCCTGCCAGGCCCCTGCCTCCTGCCTGGTACTGCCTGCTCACCCTGCGGCCAGCTGCCACTGGGACTGCCCAAGCGTCTGCAGCAAGAGAAATCTGGAAGCCACGTTCACCACCCCTCAGACACATCCCCAGGGCGTCTGCAACTGGTGAGGGCTTTTAATCAAGCAAACTCACTCCTGCACTGCACACGGCTTTGCTTCCTTCATAATGACTAGCATTCATAAATCACCATCCAAAAGGGCAGTGTGCGAGGACGCGGAGCTGCACGGTCTACCGGGCATTCCCCCAGGTAGCGAGCTCTGAGGCTCCCAGGGGCAGGGACAGGGACAAGGAAGTGGGGGAAGGGACGGTGGAAAGGAGGAAGGAAGGAAGGGAGCAGCCTCCCCTGGACCTGGGGCCGGTGGCTCCATTCCCATGAAGCAGAGATCCCTGGCTGGGGAAATTCCCCGGCAGGAGGGATTTCCTCTCCTCACCCTTCAAGGTCGAGTTTCCTCCAGAGGACGTGTGGAGGCCCTTCCTGGCAGGGATCCCCCTTCTTCCCACTGTCTCTTAGCAGCCATGCCTGAACCACCGTGCCTCCCTGCTACCTGGGCTGGTGGCTATGGAAACCGTCTAGCCGCGGGATGGTGGGGTGGGGAGGTGGGGGGCGGCTCTGCTGGAAGTGAGAAGCTGCAGCATTTCCCTGGCGCTCGGCACAGGGGTTTGGGGTGGGCCGAGCCAAGCACTCGCCCAGGGCTGTGTCACACAGAGGCGAGTTGTGCGTTAATGTTCATTTTAAAACTGCTGCACTCGGATATTATTGATTTTGATTTTTTAGCTCGTGCCCCAAATCAATTGCCTAGTCCTTCCTGCTTTCTGGGACAAAGCTGGGAGCCGGGTGGAGAGAGGAACCAGGCTTTGGGGCAGGCAGGCGTGGGCTCGCCCTGGCCAGGCCGGTGCCCTGGGCCTCCTGTCCTGGATGCTGGGCAGGGCGTGAGAGGTGTGTGATGCTCGGGGACAGCGTGGCACTTGCCAGCCTCTGTGATCACTGGAACAAGGCCGTGCCCTGAGGAGACTGACTCCCCACGAGGGCAGGCTTCGGACATTCTCACTCCTCACTGCGACCCTGTGTCGGCGCGGCAGCCCCACGGAAACCCGATAAACACCAGTCACCAGGAGGGGCCCGACCCACCCCACCAGGCTCCCGGAGGCCTACGGAGCAGCAGGGGAGCTGGGCAGTCCTAGCGGCACCCAGCGGGCATAGCAGGTCTTGCTGTCTTATGGCCGCCGCTCTGGGTGATGGCCGGGCAGTGCCTGGGGTCGGCCAAGGGCTTTTGAAGCCGGAGAGGCTGGAAGGCTGGGCTGGGACTGCAGCAGTGACCAGGCCAATACCATCCTGGAAGGCTCTCCACCGGGTGCTTCCCGGCCCGCTCCCTGGCCCAGATGCCTGGATCGGGAAAGCCCCACGGACGGGTTCGGAGATGTCCCCTCTGGCTCTCAGCAGCACAGGAGCACGCTGTGCCCACTCGCCACAGGGGCTGGGGTTCTCCAAACCACATTCTGGGACAACCACACTCTCCCACACACATACCAGGGACACACACACCACACACACGTCAGGGACACACATACACCAGGGACGCACACTGCACACACCCAGGCACACACACGCCACACATGCCACAAGGCACACTCTCCCACACACATACCAGGGACACACACACCAGGGACACACACACCACACACACTCCAGGGACACACATACACCAGGGACACACACACCAGGGACACACACACCAGGGGCACACACACACCACACATGCCACAAGGCACACTCTCCCACGCACA
>PVHO010042290.1:0-10995 GCA_004024885.1 Saguinus imperator
CTTTCTTCTGCTTGGTCAATTCGGCTGTTGAAACTTGTGCATGCTTCGCGAAGTTCTCGTGTTGTGTTTTTCAGCTCCTTCAATTCATTCATATTCCTCTCTAAGTTGTCCATTTTTGTTATCAATTCCTCGAATCTTTTTTCAAATCTTTTTTCAAGGTTCTTAGTTTCTTTGCACTGGTTTAGAACATGTTCCTTTATCTCACTGAAGTTTCTCATTATCCACTTTCTGAAGTCTGATTCCGTCATTTTGTCACATTCATTCTCTGTCCAGCTTTGTTCCCTTGCTGGTGAGGAGTTTTGGTACTTTTTTCGAGGTGAGGTGTTTTGGTTTCGAGTGCTTTCCTCCTTTTCGCGCTGGTTTCTTTCCATCTTTATGGATTTATCCACCTGTCATCTTATTAGTTGCTGATTTTTCAATTGGGTCTCTGTGTGGACACTGAGATTGTTGATGATGAAGTATTTCTGTTACTTAGTTTTCCCTCTAATGGTCTATCTCCTCTGCTGTATGAGTGCTGAGGTCCACTCCAGGCCCTGCTTGTCTGGGGTATACCTGCAGCAGCTGCAAACAGTGAGGGATGATACCAGTTTCTTCTTCTGCTGTTCTTGTTCCAGAATAATGCCAGCCAAATGTCAGTCTAATTAGTCCTTTTCTGGGGTGACTCCTTGGATATACAGGGGTCAGGGAGCTGCTTGAGGAGACAGTCTGTGCTTTATAGGAGTTCCAGTGCTGAGCTGTGAGCTCCGTTGTTCATTCAGGGTTGTTGGGAAGTTGTTTATATCTGCTGCAATAGAACTCATAAAACACCACCCTTTCTCTCCCCCCTTTAGATGCTCTGTCTCAGGGAGTTGGGGCTTTCTTTATGAGTATCTGTTGTGCTTTCCTGCCCCACTAGGCGGCAGTCTATTCACTATTTGCCTGCTGGGGCACTGATCTGCTAGCACGGGTCCGCCCTGTTGCTGCTGGGCTCCCTTCTGCTGTGGAGCGTGGAGTCTCTCTGTTATGGCAGGTTGCCTTGGCAACGGCAGGCTGCGTCAGTCCTGGGCGGTACTTCAGTGGGGGTGGATTGCGTCAGCAATGGTGGACGCCCCTTCCTCACCGGGCTGCACCATCCTAGATGCCGGCAGCAAAACTCTCAGCCCCAAGCACCTCCAGTTGCCACCCTGCTTGTCCCCGTGAACATGGGACCCGCTGAGCCGGATCACCCAGCTCCCTGTCTCAGAGTCCGTCCTCTTTCTCTCTCTCTTCCTTTCCCCAAGCTGAAAGGTCGACTCTCTCACTGGCGCCCCAGTAGCCTGCTGATAGGGCACTGGGATCCGTGTGATCTCCCATGCCGCTGCCCACTACCCCAGCCCAGATCACCCTTCCAACGAAACTCCTGGTCTGGCTCATTGTCCAAGTCACGTTCAATCAGATGAACATGGCAATCTGCTCTTCCAAATCTCAGATTGCCGGTTTAACAGGGCACCCAGACCAGTGAGTTCCACACCGGGTCCCGGTGCGGTGCCAGCCAAAGAGGCAGCAGGAGCCAACTGCATTAGCTGGATGCGCTTGCGTCCCATGCCTCTCCCACACCTTGGACTTTCAACGCTCTGTGGGCATAAAAGGAACATCCGAGAATGCGGCTAGGACTCACCCTCTGTGCCTTCACTGAGAGCTGCAATCCTGAGTCGCCTCTATGACGCCATATTGCCTCCTCCCCCCAATATCTTATTCTTTTTTCACCTGAATAGTAGCCCATTTTTGTACATGCACCACATTATTTATACCTTCATTTGTTAATAAACACTTAGATTGCTTTCATATCTTGACTATTGTGAATAGTTCTGCAATAAATATAGTTTGCAGATATCTTTTCAATATAATGATTTAACTCCTTCAGCTATATACCCTAGTAGTGGGATTGCTGCCGCTAATGGTAGTTCTATTTTTAGTTCTTTGAGAACTCTCCATGCTGTTTTCCATATGGGTACTAATTTATGTTTCCACCAGCAGTGTATAAGCATTCCCTTCTCTCTGCAGCCTCATAGACATCTGTTGCTTTTAGACATTTTAGTAATAACCATTCTGACTCATGTAAGATATCTCATGTGGTTTTCATTTGTATTTCTCTGATGATTAATGATGTTTAGTATCTTTTCATATGTTTATTGGCCACTGGCATATGTTGTTTTGGAAAATATCTGTTTTTTTCTTTGCCCACTTTTTAATGGGGTCACATGTTTTCTTCTTGTTGAGTTGTTTGAGTTTTTTGTAAATTCTCGATATCAGCCCTTTGTCATGTGCAGTTTGCAAATATTTTCTTCTATAGGTTGTCTGGTTACTCTATTTCTTTTGCTGTGCAGAAACTTTTTAATTTAATCAAGTCTACTTCTGTTTTTGTTGTGTTTGATTTTGAAAGGGTTGTAATAAATTCTTTGCCAATATCTAGAAAAGTTTGTCCTAAATTTTCTTTCTTCCAGAATTTTTATAGTTTCAGGTCTTATGTTTACATATTTATTCCATCTTTAGTTTTTTTATATACGGTGAGATGTCTAGTTCCAGTTTTATTCTTCCCCATATGGCTATTCAATTTTCCCAGCACCGTTATTGAATACGGAGGGTATCATTTCCCCAGTGTACATTTTTATTGACTTTGTCAAAGATTGGTTATTTGGATGGTTGATTGGATGTGACTTTGTTTCATAGCTCCTTATTCTGTTCCATTGATCTATGTCTATTTTATACTAGTACCACATTGTTTTGATTACTGTAGCCTCATATTATTATTTGAAGTTGGATAATGTGAAGCCTCTGGCATTGTTCATTTTGTTTAGAAATTTTTTGGCTATTTTGGTTCCATATCAGGATCTTTTTTTTTGGTTCCATATAAATTTTAGGACTCTTTTCTAATTCTGAATAAAAGGACATTGCTAATTGGATAAGGATTACGTTGAATCTATAGATTGTTTTGGCCAGTATGGCCACTTCTCTTGCCTGATTATGCTAGCAAGGATTTGCAGTACTATGTTGAGTAACAGTGGTGATGATCCAGTTTGTCATGATCTAGTTTTTAAGGGAAATGCTTTGAACTTCTCCCCAGTAAGTATGATGTTGGCTGTGAGTTTATTGTATATGGACTTATTACGTTGAGGAATGCTGCTTTTAAAACTGGTTCATATAGAATTTTTATGTGAAACAATGCTGAATTTTATAGAAGGCTTTTTCTCCATCTGTTGAGATAATCATATCATTTTGTTCTTAATTCTGTTTATGTGATCTATCACATTATTTCTTTGTGTATATCAAACTATCCTTGCATCTCTGGTATGAGTCCTACCTGATCACAATGCATCATCTTTTTTTATGTGCTATTGGGTTTAATTTTCTAGCATTTTTGTTGAGGATTTTTGCATCTGTTGAAGTATATCGGTCTGTAGTTTGTAAGTCCCTGTCTGCTTTTGGTATCAGGGTGACACTGGCCTTGTAGAATGAGTTAGGGAGAATTCCCTTCTCCTTTATTTTTTGGGAATAGTTTCAGGAGAGTTAGCATTACTTCTTCCTTGTGTGTTCAGTAGAATTCAGTTGTGAATCCTTCTGGTCCTGAGCTTTTTGCTGTTGTTATTTGAAGTTTGATGGCGGCAGGTTGTTTTGTTTTTTGGTTTTGGGGGATTTTGTTTGTTTTTACTAATTCAGTCTCGCTACTCATTATTGGTTGTTCAGCAGTTGTACTTCTTTCTAGTTCAATCCTGATAGGTTGAGCAATTCCAGGAATTTATCAATTTCCTCTAGGTTTGTGCATGTGCAGTTTTTCATGATAGCCTCTGAGGATCTTTTGCATTCCTGTACTATCAGTCGTAAGGTCTCTTTTTTCATTTGTGATTATGTTTATTTGGATATTTTCTGGTTAGTCTAGCTAGTGATTTATCAATTTTCTTTTAAAAGAATGAACTTTTTGTTTATTTTGTCCTTTGTATTTTCTGGATCCTATTTCTTTTAGTTCTGCCCTGATTTTTGTTATTTCTTTTCTTCTGCTAACTTTAGGTTTGGTTTATTCTTTTTCTGTTAATAGTAACCGAAGTCATAATGTTAGGATGTTAATTTGTGATTGTCTCCCCTTTTTGATGTAGTTATTTAATGTTATAAATTTCCCTCATAGTACTGTTTTTGCTTTACACCACAGGTTTTGGTATATTATGTTTTTGTTTGCATTCATTTCAAAAATAACTTCTGTCTTAATTTTTGTTATCAACCCAGTGATTGATGGGGAACATGCTGTTTAATTTTCATATATTTATGTAGCTTCCAAACTTTCTCTTGACATTGGTTTCTAGCTTTATTCCACTATGATCTGAGATAATTTGATTGTTTAAAATTGATATAATTTTGATTGTTGTAAATTTTTTAGGACTCGTTTTGTGGCCTATTTTTTCTCTCTTGGAAATGTTCCATGTGCAGATGAAAAGGATGTATATTTTATAGTCATTGTATAGAATATTCTGTAAGTCTGTGAATGTCCTTTGGTCTAAAGTAAGTTCAATGTTTTTGGTAATTTTCTTTCTTGGTGATCTGTCTAGTGCTGTGAGTAGGGTGTTAAAGTCCCCTACTATTAAAGTCTTTTACTGTCAAATTCTTTCTTTAGGTGTAGTAGCATTTGTTTTGGGTGCTTCAGAGTTCAGTGCATATATATTTAGAATTGTTACATTCTCTTGCTAACAACTGTTATATCTTCTTGAACTCAAATCATCACTATCATTATGTAATGACCTTTTTTATTACTTTTTTATTTAATGTCTATTTTATCTGACCTAAATATATCTACATATGCTTGTTATTGGTTGCTGTTTGCATGGGATATCTTTTATCTCTCCTTTGCATTCAATGTATGTCCTTTACAGGTGAGTGTCTTATAGGCAGCATATAGTTGGATAATATTTTTAATCAGTTCTGCCAATCTGCATTTTTTAAGTAGGGAATTTAATCCATTTAAATTCAAGGTTAATATTGATATGTGAGGCTTCATTTCTGTCATATTATTGATTGTTTTATAAATTGTTTTTTTCTTTTTCTTTTTTTGTCATTGTGGTTTCATGACATTCTCTTGCATTGACATTTGATTCCGTTATCTTCCTCCTTTGTGTGATTGTTTTTTGTAAACACACAAAGTGAGTTTTATATTTACATGTGTTTTTGTGATGGTGAATACTGAGCTTTCATTTCCATGCTTAAGACCACTTTGAGCATTTTCTGTTGTGTTGATATAGTGATGACAAATTCACTCAGCATTTGCTTGTCTGGGAAGAACTTTCCTCTTCATTTATGAAGCTTATTCTTGCAGGATACAAAATTCTTGACTGACAAATAACGTTTTAAGCATATAGAAAATACAGAAAGTAATGTAATAAGCCTGTCACCCACCCTTCACAGCTACTTGTCATGTGCCATTTTTGTTTCATCTACATTTCAACCCACTCCTCACCCCTCCAAATGTATTATTATTTTAGGGTTTTTTTGTGAGACAAAATGTATATACATTAAACAGTAGAACCTTAACTGTACCCTTTTGAGAAAACAGTACATCCATATAAACTTCCTCTTTCTAAGAATAAAATTCCAGGCTGGGCATGGTGGCTCATGCCTGCAATACCAGCACTTTTGGAGGCTGAGGCAGGTGCATCACCTGAGGTCAGGAGTTTGAGACTAGCCTGGCCAATGTGGTGAAATCCTGTCTACACTAAATATACAAAAATTAGCCTGGTCTGGTGGTGCATGCCTTTAATCCCAGCTACCCTGGAGGCTGAGGCAGGAGAATCACTGGAACCCAGAAGACCAAGGCTGTAGTGAGCTAAGATCACACCACTGAACTCCAGCCTTGGTGACAGAGAGTGACTCTCTCTAAAAAATAAATAAACAAATAATAAATAAATAAAATCCCCCACTTAACAGTTATTCATGTGCATGTGAATCACATGGAAATATTATGTGTGAGAGGTTGAAGAGGGGACCAGGAAAAGTAATTTGATGGCAGACTGGAGAACATCATGCGAGTAAACATCGGACCTGTTGACTATCATCTTGGCAATAAGTGTTGAGTACTGGTCAAAATGCTTTAATGCAACCTGGGGCTAATCAATAAATCTATATCCCATGCTTTCCCTGGCCCTGATGTAATCAGCCACCAAGTTTATATCTTGATGGGAAGCTCTGTCATGTGAAAAGATGACACCTCAGGTTTCTTGACAACTGGATGACTTTTGAGAAAAGATCTGGGACAGATCTCTTCTTGGGTTGTGGTCAGGCATCAGCCTACTTACATTATATGGAAGAGGGGACATCCAAATATGTTAAGAACCTCTGACAATGAAGAGTAAGTACACAAACTCAAGTTTTACAGGATCTATGAAAACATGTTATAGTAAAAAAAATACAAATGGTCATTTCTCACATAAAGAGGCATCCAACCTCAGTGGGAGTCACGGGAAAATAAATTACACAAAAAATATTTTGCGTGACTATTAAGAAAATTGAATGCTTTCTACTAATCTTTTCATGATAAGTAGAAACATACTAGCCAGGAATGCTGTCTCATTCCTGTAATCTCAGCACTTGGGAAGCTGAGGTATGAGAATCCCTCAATCCCAGGAGTTTGAGGCTACAATGAGATAGGATCATGCACACCAGCCTGGGTAACAGAGCATGAGACCCCATTTCTAAATAAATAAATAAATAAATGAATGAGTGAATGAACATACATACATATATATACATATACTGTTTTTTTTACATGTCTATTTGGTTTATAAATGGCCTTTTAAGGCACAGTTAACAAATACGTATTGAGTTGATACGTAGTGAGTGTGATAGATGTGTGTTCTTGCATGCGGGATTCTACCTTCTCGAATGCATCTGATAATACTACTTGAAAATGTGTGAAGATGGCCTCGTAGAAGCAACTCAGGATTGCAGCTCTCAGTGAAGGCGCAGAGGGTGAGTCCTAGCCACATTCTCGGATGGACCTTTTTTGCCCACAGAGCGTTGAAAGTCCCAGGTGTGGGAGAGACACAAGACGCTAGTAAAGCCGGCTAACACAGCCGGCCAGCATGGCCGCGTTGGCTGGTGCCGCAGTGGGACCCGGCACAGAACTCACTGGTCTGGGTGCACTGTTAAACCGGAAATCTGAAATTTGGAAGGGCAGACTGGCATGTCCATCTGATTGAATGAGACTTGGACAGTGAGCCAGACCAGGAGTTTCCTGGGAAGCATGATCTGAGCCAGTGCAGTGGGCAGTGGCACAGAAGATCTCACGGATCCCAGTGCCCTATCAGCAGGCTACTGGGGCGCCAGTGAGAGAGTCGACCTTTCAGCTTGCAGAGAGGGAGAGAGAGAGAGAGAGGATAAACTCTGAGGCAGGGAGCTGGGTGATCGAGTTCAGCGGGTTCCACCCTCATGGGGACAAGCAGGGCAGCGACTGGAGATGCTTGGGGCTGAGAGTTTTGCTGCCAGCATCTAGGATGGTGCAGCCCGGTGAGAGAGGAGCATCCGCCATTGCTGACGCAATCCACTCCTACTGAAGTACCGCCCAGGGATGACGCAGCCTCCCATTGCCAAGGCAACCTGCCATAACAGAGAGACTCTGCCAGGAGGGGGGAGCGCTCCACAGCAGAAGAGAGCCCAGCAGAAACAGGGTGGACCCGCGCTAGCAGGTCAGAGCCCCAGCAGGGAAATAGTGATTAGACTGCCACCTAGTGGGGCAGGACAGTTTAACAGATACTCATAAAAAAAGCCCCAACTCCCTGAGACAGAGCATCTAAGGGGGTGAGGAAAGAATGGGGTTTTATGAGTTCTATTACAGCAGACATAAACAACCTCCCAACAACCCTTAGTGAACAACGGAGCTCACAGCTCAGCACTGGAGCTCCTATAAAGCACAGACCGTCTTTTTAAGCAGCTTCCTGACCCCTGTACATCCAAAGAGTCACCCCAAAAAAGGACTAATCAGACTGAAATTTGGTGGGAATCATTCTGGAACAAAGACAGCAGCAGAAGAAATTGGTATCATCTTTCACTGTTCCACAGCTGCTACAAGTATACTCCAGACATGCAGGCCCTGGAGTGGACCTCAGCACTCATACAGCAGAGGGGCTAGACCATTAGAAGAAAAACTAAGTAACAGAAATACTTCATCATCAACACTCTCAGCGTCCACACAGAGACCCAATTAAAAAATCAGCAACTACTAAGACGACAGGTGGATAAATCCATAAAAATGGCAAGAAACCAGCGGAAAAAGGAGGAAAACACCCAAAACCAAAACACCTCACCTCCTACAAAAGACCAAAACGCCTCACCAGCAAGGAAAACAAGCTGGATGGAGAATGAGTGTGACGAAATGTCTGAATCAGACTTCACAAAGTAGATAATAAGAAACTTCAGCGAGCTAATAGAACATGTTCTAAATCAGTGCAAAGCAACTAAGAATCTTGAAAAAAGATTTGAAAAAAGATTCGAGGAATTGATAACAAGAATGGACAACTTAGAGAGAAATATGAATGAATTGAAGGAGCTGAAAAACACAACATGAGAACTTCGTGAAGCATGCACAAGTTTCAACAGCCGAATTGACCAAGCAGAAGAAAGAATATCAGAAGTTGAAGATCAACTCAATGAAATAAAACGTGAAACCAAGATTAAAGAAAAAAGTACAAAAAAAATTAACAAAATCTCCAAGAAATATGGGACTATGTGAAGAGACCCAACCTACGTTTGATAGGTGTACCAGAATGTGATGAAGAGAATGAATCCAAGCTGGAAAACACTCTTCAGGACATTATCCAGGAAAATTTCCCCAACCTAGAAAGACAGGTCAATACTCAACTCCAGGAAATACAGAGAACACCACAAAGATATTCCGCAAGAAGAGCAATCCCAAGGCACATAATCATAAGATTCACCAGGGTTGAAACGAACGAGAAAATACTAAGGGCAGCCAGAGAGAAAGGTCGGGTCACCCACAAAGGGAAGCCCATAAGACTCACAGCAGATCTCTCGGCAGAGACTCTACAAGCCAGAAGAGAGTGGGGGCCAATATTCAACATCCTTAAAGAAAAGAACTTTCAACCCAGAATTTTATATCCAGCCAAACTAAGTTTCATAAGTGAAAAAAAATAAAATTCTTCATGAACAAGCAAGTATTCAGAGATTTTGTCACCACTAGGCCTGCTTTACAAGAGCTCCTGAAAGAGGCACTACACATAGAAAGAAACAACCAGTACCAGCCATCCTAAAAGCATACCAAATGCTAAAGACCACCAACAAAATGAAAAATCTACATGAACCAATGGGCAAAACAGTCAGATAGCATCAAAATGGCACTATCAAATTTACACATAACAATATTAACACTAAATGTAAATGGGCTAAATGCACCAATCAAAAGACACAGACTGGCAAATTGGATAAAAAACCAAAACCCATCGGTGTGCTGTATCCAGGAAACCCACCTCACACGTAAAGATACAAAAAGGCTCAAAATAAAAAGATGAAGGAAGATTTACCAAGCAAATGGAGAGCAAAAAAAAAGCAGGAGTTGCAATTCTCATCTCTGATAAGGTAGAATTTAAAGCAACAAAGATCAAAAGGGAAAAGGAGGGTCATTACATAATGGTAAAAGGATCGATACAACAAGAAGAGCTAACGATTCTAAATATATATGGACCCAATGCAGGAGCACTCAGATATATAAAGCAAGTTCTTAATAACTTACAAAGAGACTTGGACTCCAACAAAATAATAGTGGGAAACTTTAACACTCCACTGTCAATAGCAGACAGATCAACCAGACAGAAAATTAACAAGGATATCCAGGACTTGAACTCAGACCTAGTACAAGGAAACCTGACAAACAATTACAGAACTCTGCACCCCAAATCCACAGAATATACATTCTTCTCAGCACCACATCACACCTACTCCAAAATTGACCACATAATTGGAAGTAAAGCACTTCTCAGCAAATGTAAAACAACAGAAATCATAACAAACAGTCTCTCAGACCATAGTGCAATCAAGTTGGAACTCAGAATTCAGAAACTAACTCAGAACCTCACAGCTTCATGGAAACTGAACAACTGGCTCTGGAATGTTGATTGGATAAACAATGAAATGAAGGCAGAAATAAAGAAGTTCTTTGAAACCAACGAAAATGAAGACAGAATGTACCAGAACCTCTGGGACACATTTAAAGCTGTCTGTAGAGGAAACTATATAGCAATAAGTGCCCACATTAGAAAAATGGAGAGATCCAAAATTGACACCCTATCGTCAAAATAAAAGAGCTAGAGGAGCAAGATCAAAAAAGCTCAAAACCTAGCCGAAGACAAGAAATAACTAAGATCAGAGCAGAACTGAAGGAGATAGAGTCAAGAAAAACCCTTCAAACATCAATAAAACTAAGAGCTGGTTTTTTGAAAAGATCAACAAAATAGACAGACCACAAGCCAGACTGATAATAAAGAAAAGAGAGAACAACCAAATAGATGCAATAAAAAACGATAATGGGGAAATCACCACAGATTCCACAGAAATTCAAACCATCATCAGAGAATACTACAAACACCGCTATGCACATAAACTAGTAAATCAGGAAGAAATGGATAAATTCCTGGATGCCTGTGTCTTCCCAAGCCTAAACCAGGAGGAAGCCGAAACTATGATAGACCAACAACAAGGTCTTAAGTTGAGGCAGCAATTAAGAGACTACCACACAAAAAAAGCCCAGGTCCAGATGGATTCACAGCTGAATTATACCACACACACAGAGAGGATCTGGTACCATTTCTTCTGAAACTATTCCAAATAATCCAAAAAGAGGGAACCCTTCCCAAATCATTTTATGAGACCAACATCATCCTGATACCAAAACCTGGCAGAGACTCAACAAGAAAAGAAAACTTCAGGCCAATATCCATGATGAACATAGATGCAAAAATCTTCAATAAAATACTGGCAAACCGATTG
>PVHO010042291.1:0-11337 GCA_004024885.1 Saguinus imperator
TTCCACACAAAAAAAGCTTCCAAACTACTACATAAACACATGAGTTTAACTTCGTAAGTTCAATGCACACATTGACAACCATCCTGTTAGACAGCTCCGTTTTGGTTTTAGAACCAGATATTTCTCATTACAGCCTGTACTCCCATTCGCTCAGGAATATCCAAACGCAGCTTTTACAAAAACGTGATTGAAAACCCTGCGTCTAATGGTACATTTACCTTACTTAGTTGAACAAATGCACAGCAGAGCAGATTGAAGAATACGTTTCTTCTGTGTGTTAGAGGTAGTCTTACCGCTATTTCTTATATGTGGGTATTTGACTGGAAATGCCTGTTTTGAGATTCTCCACAGAAAGAGTTTCCAAACTGCTGCATAAACATATGATTTTTTTTTGCTTAGAATTGACTTAACTATGCGGGCTTTCTTTTGGTTCCATACAAAGTTCATGGTGGTTTTTTCCAGTTCTTTGAAGAAATTCAACGGTAGTTTGATGGGGATAGCATTGATTGTGTAAATTCCATTGGGCAGTATAGCCATTTTCACGATATTGATTCTTCCTAACCACGAACATGGAATGTTTCTCCATCTGTTTGTGTCCTCTCTTATTTTGTTGAGCAGTGGTTTATAGTTCTCATTGAAGAGGTCTTTTACATTCCTGGTGCGTTGTATTCCTAGGTATTTTATTTTCTTTGTAGCAATTTTGAATGGCAGTTCGTTTTTGATTTGGTTCTCTTTAACTCTGTTATTGGTGTATAGGAATGCTTGTGATGTTTGCACATCGATTTTATATCCTGAAACTTTGCTGAAGTTGCTTATCAGTTTCAGGAGTTTCTGGGCTGAGGTGATGGGGTCTTCTAGGTATACTATCATGTCATCTGCAAAAAGAGAAAATTTGTCTTCCACCTTTCCTATTGGAATACCCTTTATTTCTTTTTCTTGCCTGATTGCTCTGGCTAGAACTTCCAGTCCTATATTGAATAAGAGTGGTGAGAGAGCACCTCTTTGTCTAGTGCCAGATTTCAAAGAGAATACGTCCAGTTTTTGCCCATTAAGTATGATATTGGCTGTTGGTTTGTCATAAATAGCTTTCAATACTTTGAGATATGTTTTATCGATACCAAGACTATTTATGGGAAAATGTGGCACATATACACCATGGAATATTATGCGGCCATCAGAAATCATGAGTTCATGCCCATTGTAAATACATGGATGAATCTAGAGAACATCATTCTCAGCAAACTGACACAAGAACAGAAAAAAAAATCACATATTCTCACTCATAGGTGAGTGAGAAGAATGAGAACACATGGACACAGAGAGAGAGTCTACTACACACTGGGGTCTCTGAGAAGAATGGAAGAGAAACAGCAAGCGGGGAGCTGGGGAATGATAACCTGGTGAGAAATGCCAAGTGTGGGTGAAGTGGAGAAAGGCAGCAAAACACACTGCCATGTGTGTAACTATGCAAATATCGTGCAAGTTCTGCACATGAACCCCAAAAACAAAAATACAATAAAAAATTAAAATTGAAAAAACATGTGAGTTCAACTCTATGGGTTGAATGCACACATTGAAAACCATACGTTTAGGTAGCTCCGTTTTAGTTTTAGAACAAAATCTTTCTCATTGCAGCTTGTATTCCCATTCACTCAGTATTATCCAAACACATTTTTTACTAGAAACGTGTTTCTTACTCTTGAATCTAAAGATAGATATAAATTAGTTAGTTGAACAATCGCACAGCTGAGCAGATTGAAGGATACATATTTTCTGTGTTTTAGAGGCACTTATATTGCTATATGGCTATATGAGGGTACTTGGCTGGAAATGGCTGTTTTGAGATTCTGCACAGAAAGCATTTCCAAATTGCTACATAAACACAGTAGTTTAACTCCATAAGTTGAATGCACACATTCACAACCATTCTGTTGGATAGCTTCTTTTTGTTTTTCAAAGCGGATATTTTTCATTACAGCCTGTACTCCCATTCGCTCAGCATTACCCAAAGGCAGCTTTTAATAGAAATGTGTTTCTAACTCCTGAATCTAAAGATAGATATAACTCACTGAGTAGAAAAAACATACAGCAGAGAAGATGGAAGGATACGTTTCTTCTGTGTTTCAGAGGCAGTCTTACTTCTATTCATTATATGCGGTATTTGGCTGGAAATGCCTGTTTTGAGATTTTCCACTGAAAGCCTTTCCAAACTGCTGCATAAACACATGAGTTTAACTCCATAAGTTGAATGCACACGTTGACAACCATTCTGTTAGATAGCTCCGTTTAGGTTTTAGAACCAGATATTTCTCATTACAGCCTGTACACCCATTCACTCTGAAATATCCAAACGCAGCTTTTACTAGAAACGTGTTTCTACATCCTGAATCAAAACATAGATGTAACTCACCTAGTTGAACAAAAGCACAGCAGAGCAGATGGTAGGATACGTTTCTTCTGTGTTTCAGAGGCAGTCTTACTGCTTTTCATTATATGCGGGTATGTGGGTGGAAATGCCTGTCTTGAGATTCTCCACAGAAAGAGTTTCCAAACTGCTGCATAAACACATGAGTTTAACTCCATAAGTTGAATGCACACATTGACAACCATTTTGTTAGATTGCTCCGTTTTGGCTTTAGAACCAGATATTTCTCATTACAGCCTGTACTCCCATTCACTCAGGAATGTACAAACGCAGCTTTTACTAGAAACGTGTTTCTAACTCCTGAATATAAAAATAGATGTAACTCACTTAGTTGAACAAATGCACAGCAGAGCAGATTGAAGGATACGTTTCTTCTGTGTTTTAGGCAGTTTTACTGCTATTTCGTTATATGCGGGAATACTGCTGGAAATGCCTGTTTTGAGATTCTCCACAGAAAGTGTTTCCAAACTACTGCTTCAACACACGAGCTTAACTCTGTAAGTTGAATGCACACATTGACAACCGTTCTATTAGATAGCTTCGTTTTGGTTTTATAACCAGAGTGTTCTCATTACAGCCTATAATCCCATTCACTCAGGAATGTCCAAACGCACCTCTTACCAGAAACGTGTTTCTAACTCCTGAATCCAAAGGGAGATTTAACACACTTAGCTGAACAAATGCTCAGCAGAGCAGATTGAAGGATATGTTTCTTCTGTGTTTTAGGCAGAGTTTTACTGCTATTTCGTTATATGTGGGAATACTGCTGGAAATGCCTGCTTTGAGAGTCTCCATAGAAAACCTTTTCAAACTACTGCTTCAACACACCAGCTTAACTCTGTAAGTTGAATGCACACATTGACAACCGTTCTGTTAGATAGCTCCGTTTGGTCTTAGAACCAGATACTTCTCATTACAGCCTGTACTCCCATTCACTCAGGAATATCCAAATGCAGCTTTTACGAGAAACGTGTTTCTAACTCCGAATCTAAACATAGATGTAACTCACTTAGTTGAAAAAACGCAGAACAGAGAAGATTGCAGGATACGTTTCTTCTGTGTTTCAGAGGCAGTCTTACTGCTATTCGTTATATGCGGGTATTTTGCTTGAAATGCCTGTTTTGAGATTCTCCACAGAAAGCGTTTCCAAACTGCTGCATAAACACATGAGTTTCACTACATAAGTTGCATGAACACATTGACAACCATTCTGTTAGATAGCTCCATTTTGGTTTTAGAACCAGATATTTCTCATTACAGCCTGTACTCCCATTCACTCAGGAATATCCAAACGCAGCTTTTACTAGAAACGTGTTTCTAACTCCTGAATCTAAACATAGATGTAACTCACTTCATGGAACAAATGCACAGCAGGGCAGATTGTAGGATATGTTTCTTCTGTGTTTCAGAGGCAGTCTTACTTCTATTCATTATATGCCGTATTTGGCTGGAAATGCCTGTTTTGAGATTTTCCACTGAAAGCCTTTCCAAACTGCTGCATAAACACATGAGTTTAACTCCATAGGTTGAATGCACACGTTGACAACCATTCTGTTAGATAGCTCAGTTTTGGTTTCAGAACCAGATACTTCTCATTACAGCCTGTACACCCATTCACTCAGAAATATCCAAACGCAGCTTTTACTAGAAACGTGTTTCCACCTCCTGAACCTAAACATAGATGTAACTCACTTAGTTGAACAGACGCACAGCAAAGCAGATTGTAGCATACGTTTCTTCTGTGTTTCAGAGTTGGTCTCACTACTATTCGCTATATGCGGGTATTTGGCTGGAAATGCCTGTTTTGAGATTCTCCACAGAAAGGGTTTCCAAACTGCTGCATAAACACCTGATTTTAACTCTGTAAGGTGAATGCACACATTGACAACCGTTCTGTTAGAGAGCTCCATTTTGGTTTTAGAACCAGATATTTCTCATTAAAGCTTCTACTCTCATTTACTCAGGAATATCCAAATGCAGCTTTTACTAGAAATGTGTTTCTAACTCCTGAATCTAAACATAAATGTAACTCACCTAGTTGAACAAAAGCACAGCAGAGCAGATGCTAGGATACGTTTCTTCTGTGTTTCAGAGGCAGTCTTACTGCTTTTCGTTATATGCGGGTATTTGGGTGGAAATGCCTGTCTTGAGATTCTCCACAGAAAGAGTTTCCAAACTGCTGCATAAACACCTGATTTTAACTCTGTAAGTTGAATGCACACATTGACAACCGTTCTGTTAGATAGCTCCGTTTTGGTTTTAGAGCCAGAGAGTTCTCATTACAGCATATACTCCCATTCACTCAGCAATGTCCAAACGCAGCTCTTACCAGAAACGTGATTCTAACTCCTGAATCTAAAGGGAGATTTAACTCACGTAGCTGAACAAACGCACAGCAGAGCAGATTGAAGGATACGTTTCTTCTGTGTTTTAGGCAGAGTTTTACTGCTACTTCGCTATATGCGGGAATACTGCTGGAAATACCTGTTTTAAGATGTCTCCACAGACAGCGTTTACAAACTACTGCTTCAACACACCAGCATAACTCTGTAAGTTGAAAGCACACATTCAAAACCGTTCTGTTAGATAGCTCCGTCTTGGTTTTAGAACCAGAGGGTTCCTCATTAAAGCCTAAACTCCCATTCACTCAGGAATGTCCAAACGCAGCTTTTACCAGAAACGTGTTTCTAACTCCTGAATCTAAAGGGAGATTTAACTCACTTAGCTGAACGAACGCACAGCACAGAAGATTAAAGGATGCGTTTCTTCTGTGTTTTAGGCAGAGTTTTGCTGCTATTTACCTGTATGCGGGAATACTGCTGGAAATGCCTGTTTTGAGATTTGTCCACAGAAAGTGTTTAGAAACTCCTGCTTCAACACACAAGCTAATCTCTGTAACTAGAATGCACACATTGAAAACCGTTCTGTTAGATAACTCCGCTTTGGTTTTAGAACCAGATACTTCTCATTACAGCTTATCCTCCCATTCACTCAGGAATGTCCAAACGCAGCTTTTACTAGAAACGTGTTTCTAAATCCTGAATCTAAAGGGAGATTTAACTCAAATAGCTGAACACTCGCACAGCAGAGCAGATTGAAGGATACGTTTCCTCTGTGTTTTAGGCATAGTTTTACTGCTATTTCGTTATATGCGGGAATAGTGCAGGAAATGTCTGTTTTGAGATTTCTCCCCAGAAAGCGTTTCCAGAATTCCCCTTCAACACACGAGTTTAACTCTGTAAGTTGAATGCACACATTGAAGACCGTTCTCTTAGGTAGCTTTGTTTTGGTTTTAGAAGCAGAGAGTTCTCCTTACAGCATTCACTCCCATTCACTCAGGAATGTCCAAACGCAGCTCTTACCAGAAACGTGTTTCTAACTCCTGAATCTAAAGGGAGATTTAACTCACTTAGCTGAACACACGCACAGCAGAGCAGATTGAAGGATACGTTTCTTCTGTGTTTTAGGCAGAGTTATACTGCTATTTCGTTATATGCGGGAATACTGCTGGAAATGCCTGTTTTGAGATTTGTCCACAGAAAGCGTTTCCAGACTTCCCCTTCAACACACGAGTTTAACACAGTAAGTTGAATGCACATATTGAGAACCATTCTGCTAGGTAGATTTGTTTTGGTATTAGAAGCAGAGAGTTCTCCTTACAGCATTCACTACCATTCACTCAGGACTGTCCAAATGCAGCTCTTACCAGAAACGTATTTCTAACTTTTGAATCTAAAGGGAGATTTAACTCACTTAGCTGAACAAACGCACAGCAGAACAGATTGAAGGATACGTTTCTTCTGTGTTTTAGGCAGAGTTTTACTGCTATTTCTTTATATGCGGGAATACTGCTGGAAATGACTGTTTTGAGATTTCTCCACAGAAAGCGTTTCCAGACTTCCCCTTCAACACACGAGTTTAACTCAGTAATTTGAATGCACACATTGAGAACCGTTCTGTTAGGTAGATTTGTTTTGGTATTAGAAGCAGAGGGTTCTCCTTACAGCCTTCACTACCATTCACTCAGGAATGTCCAAACGCAGGTCTTCCCACAAACGTGTTTCTGACTCCTGAATCTAAAGGGAGATTTAACTCACTTAGCTGAACAAACGCCAGCAGAGCAGATTGAAAAATACGTTTCTTTTGTGTTTTAGGCAGAGTTTTCCTGCTATTCCGTTATATGCGAGATTTCTGCTGGAAATGACTGTTTTGAGATTTCTCCACAGAAAGCGTTTCCAGACTTCCCCTTCAACGCACGAGTTTAACTCTGTAAGTTGAATGCACACATTGACAACCGTTCTGTTAGGTAGATTTGTTTTGGTTTTAGAAGGAGAGAGTTCTCCTTACAGCTTTCACTTCCATTCACTTAGGAATGTCCAAATGCAGCTCTTAACAAAAACTTGTTTCTAACTCCTGAAACTAAAGGCAGATTTAACTCACTTAGCTGAACACACGCAGAGCAGAGTAGATGGAAGGATACGTTTCTTCTCTGTTTTAGGCAGAGTTTTACTGCTATTTCGTTATATGCAGGAATACTGCTGGAAATGCCTGTTTTGGGATTTCTCCACAGAATTTCCAGACTTCCCCTTCAACACACGAGTTTAACTCAGTAAGTTGAATGCAGACATTGACAACCGTTTTGTTAGGTAGATTTTTTTGGTTTTAGAAGCAGAGAGTTCTCCTTACTGCATTCACTCCCATTCACTCAGGAATGTCGAAACGCAGCTCTTCCCAGAAACGTGTATCTAAGTCCTGAATCTAAAGGGAGATTCAACTCACTTAGCCGAACAAACGCACAGCAGAGCAGATTGAAGGATACGTTTCTTCTGTGTTTTAGGCAGAGTTTTACTGCTATTTTGTTATATGCCGGAATACTGCTGGAAATGACTGGTTTGAGATTTGTCCACAGAAAGCGTTTCCAGACTTCCCCTTCAACACAAGAGTTTAACTCAGTATGTTGAATGCACACATTGACAACAGTTCTTTTAGGTAGCTTTGTTTTGGTTTTAGAAGCAGAGAGTTCTCCTTATAGCATTCACTCCCATTCACTCAGGAATGTCCAAACGCAGCTCTTCCCAGAAACGTGTTTCTAACTCCTGAATCTAAATGGAGATTTAACTCACTAAGCTGAACAAACTCACAGCAGAGCAGATTGAAGGATACGTTTCTTCTATGTTTTAGGTAGAGTTTTACTGCTATTTCATTATATGCGGGAATTCTGCTGAAAATGCCTGCTTTGAGATTTCTCCATAGAAAGCCTTTCCAGACTTCTCTTCAACACATGAGTTTAACTCAGTAAGTTGAATGCACACATTGACAACCGTTCTGTTAGGTAGATTTCTTTGATTTTAGAAGCAGAGGGTTCTACTTACAGCATTCACTCCCATTCACTTAGGAATGTCGAAACGCAGCTCTTTCCAGAATTGTGTTTCTAACTCCTGAATCTAAAGAAAGATTCAACTCACTTAGCCGGACAAACGCACAGCAGAGCAGATTGAGGTATACGTTTCTTCTGTGTTTTAGGCAGAGTTTTACTGCTATTTTGTTATATGCGGAAAGCGTTTTCAGACTTCCCCTTCAACACACGAGGTTAACTTTGTAAGTTGAATTCACACATTGACAACCCTTCTGTTAGGTAGCTTTGTTTTGGTTTTAGAAGCAGAGAGTTCTCCTTACAGCATTCACTCCCATTCACTCAGGAATGTCCAAATGCAGCTTTTACCAGAAACGTGTTTCTAACTGCTTTATCTAAAGGGAGATTTAACTCACTTATCTGAACAAACGCACAGCAGAGAAGATTGAAGGATACGTTTCTTCTGTGTTTTAGGCAGAGTTTTACTGCTATTTCGTTATATGCGGGAATACTGCTGGAAATTTCTGTTTTGAGATTTCTCCACAGAAAGCGTTTCCAGACTTCCGCTTCAACACACGAGTTTAACTGAGTATGTTGAATGCACACATTGACAACAGTTCTTTTAGGTAGCTTTGTTTTCGTTTTAGAATCAGAGAGTTCTCCTTAGAGCATTAAATTCCATTCACTCAGGAATGTCCAAATGCAGATCTTACCAGAAACGTGTTTCTAACTCCTGAATCTAAAGAGAGATTTAACTCACTTAGCTGAACAAACGCACAGCAGAGCAGATTGAAGGATACGTTTCTTCTGTGTTTTAGGCAGAGTTTTACTGCTATTTGCTTATATGAGGGAATACTGCTGGAAATTTCTGTTTTGAGATTTCTCCACAGAAAGCTTTTCCAGACTTCCTCTTCAACTCACGAGTTTAACACTGTAAGTTGAATGCACACATTGACAACCGTTTTGTTAGGTAGCTTTGTTTTGGTTTTAGAAGCAGAGAGTTCTCCTTACTGCATTAACTACCATTCACTCAGGAATGGCCAAACGCAGCTCTTACCAGAAACGTGTTTCTCACTCCTGAATCTAAAGGGAGATTTAACTCACTTAGCTGAACACACGCACAGCAGAGTAGATTGAAGGATACGTTTCTTCTGTGTTTTAGGCAGAGTTTTACTGCTTTTTCGTTATATGTGGGAATACTGCTGGAAATGCCTGCTTTGAGATTTCTCCACAGAAAGCGTTTCCAGGCTTTCCTTCAACACATGAGTTTATCTGAGTAAGTTGAATGCACACATTGACAAACGCTCTGTTAGGTAGATTTGTTTTGATTTTAGAAGCAGAGAGTTCTCCTTACAGCATTCACTCTCATTCACTCAGGACTGTCGAAACGCAGTTCTTTCCAGAAACGTGTTTCTAACTCCTGAATCTAAAGGGAGATTCAACTCACTTACCCAAACAAACGCAGAGCAGAGCAGATTGAAGGGTACGTTTCTTCTGTGTTTTAGGCAGAGTTTTACTGCTATTTCGTTATATGCGGGAATACTGCTGGAAATTCCTGTTTTGAAATTTCTCCACAGAAAGCGTTTCCAGACTTCCCCTTCAACACACGAGTTTAACTCTGTAAGTTGAATGGACACATTGACAACCGTTTTGTTATGTAGCTTTCTTTTGGTTTTAGAAGCAGAGAGTTCTCCTTACAGCATTCACTTCCATTCACTCAGGAATGTCCATACGCAGCTCTTCCCAGAAACGTGTTTCTAACTCCTGAATCTAAAGGGAGATTTTTCTCACTTAGCTGAACACACGCACAGCAGAGCAGATTGAAGGATACATTTCTTCTGTGTTTTCGGCAGAGTTTTACTGCTATTTCGTTATATGCAGGAATACTGCTGGAAATCCCTGTTTTGAGATTTCTCCACAGAAAGCATTTCCAGACTTCCCTTTCAACACACGAGTTTAACTCTGTGTTGCTGATTCACTCTAGTGACTGTTTCTTTTGCCGTGCAGAAGCTGTGGAGTTTGATTAGGTCCCATTTGTCTATTTTGGCTTTTGTTGCCAATGCTTTTGGTGTTTTGGTCATGAAGTCCTTGCCTATTCCTATGTCCTGAACGGTTTTGCCTAGATTTTCTTTTAGTGTTTTTATGGTTTCAGGTCTTACGTTTAAGTCTTTAATCCATCTGGAGTTAATTTTAGTGTAAGGTGTCAGAAAAAGGTCCAATTTCTGCTTTCTGTACATGGCTAGCCAGTTTTCCCAACACCATTTATTAAACAGGGAATCCTTTCCCCATTGCCTGTTTTTGTCTGGTTTATCAAAGGTAATATTGTTGTAGATATGTTGTGTTGCCTCCAATGCTTCTGTTCTGTTCCATTTGTCTATATCTCTGTTTTGGTACCAGTCCAATGCTGTTTTGATTACTGTAGCCTTGTAGTATAGTTTGAAGTCTGGTAGCATGATGCCTCCTGCTGTGTTTCTTTTGCTCAGAATTGACTTGACTATGCGGGCTATTTTTTCATTCCATATGATATTCATAGTGGTTTTTTCCAGTTCTGTGAAGAAATTCAATGGTAATTTGATGGGGATAGCATTGATTGTGTAAATTACTTTGGGCAGTACAGCCATTTTCACGATACTGATTCTTCCTAAACACGAACATGGAATGTTTCTCCATTTGTTTGTGTCCTCTCTTATTTCGTTGAGCAGTTGTTTGTAGTTTTTTTTAAAGAGGTCCCTTACATTCCTAGGGAGTTGTATTCCTAGGTATTTTATTTTCTTTGTAGCAATTGTGAATGGCAGTTTGTTCTTAATTTGGTTCTCTTTAAGTCTGTTATTTGTGTATAGGAATGCTTGTGATTTTTGCACATTGATTTTGTATCCTGAGACTTTGCTAAAGTTGCTTATCAGTTGCAGGAGCTTTTGGGCTGAGGTGATAGGGTCTTCTAGGTATACTATTATGTCGTCTGCAAACAGAGACAATTTGGCTTCCACCTTTCCTATTTGAATACCCTTTATTTCTTTTTCTTGCCTGATTGCTCTGGCTAGAACTTCCAGTACTATGTTGAATAGAAGTGGTGACAGAGGGCATCCTTATCTAGTGCCGGATTTCAAAGGGAATGCTTCCAGTTTTTGCCCAATAAGTATGATATTGGCTGTTGGTTTGTCATAAATAGCTTTTATTACTTTGAGATATGTTCCATCAATACCAAGTTTATTGAGGGTTTTTAGCATAAAGGGCTGTTGAATTTTGTTAAATGCCTTCTCTGCGTCAATTGAGATAATCATGTGGTTTTTGTTTTTGGTTCTGTTTATGTGGTGAATTACATTTATAGACTTGTGTATGTTGAACCAGCCTTGCATCCCTGGGATGAATCCTACTTGATCATGATGGATAAGTTTTTTAATGTGCTGTTGCAATCGGTTTGCCAGTATTTTATTGAAGATTTTTCCATCTATGTTCATCATGGATATTGGCCTGAAGTTTTCTTTTCTTGTTGAGTCTCTGCCAGGTTTTGGTATCAGGATGATGTTGGTCTCATAAAATGATTTGGGAAGGGTTCCCT
>PVHO010042292.1:0-12339 GCA_004024885.1 Saguinus imperator
CAGATGCTGGAGAGGATGTGGAGAAATAGGAACACTCTTACACTGTTGGTGGGAGTGTAAATTAGTTCAACCATTGTGGAAGACAGTGTGGCGATTCCTCAGGGACCTAGAAATAGAAATTCCATTTGACCCAGCAATCCCATTACTGGGTATCTATACAAAGGACTATAAATCGTTCTACTATAAGGACACATGCACATGAATGTTCATTGCAGCACTGTTAACAATAGCAAAGAAGTGGAACCAACCCAAATGCCCAAAGATGATAGACTGGACTGGGAAAATGTGGCACATATACACCATGGAATATTATGCAGCAATCAAAAATGATGAGTTTGTGTCCTTTGTAAGGACATGGATGAATCTGGAGAACATCATTCTCAACAAACTGACACAATAACAAAAAAAGAAATACCGCATGTACTCACAAATAGGTGGGTGAGAAAAATGAGAACACATGGACACAGAGAGGCGGTCTACTATACACTGGAGACTATTGGAGGAAATGGGGGAAGGACAGCGGAGGGGGGGGCTGGAAAGGGATAGCCTGGGGATGAAAGCCAAGTGTGGGTGAAGGGGAGGAAGGTAGCTAAACACACTGCCATGTGTATAGCTATGCAACTATCTTGCACGTTCTGTACATGTACCCCGAAACCTATAATGCAATAAAAATTTTAAAAAAAAAGTATACCTCACAAAACCAATCATTTAGAGCCGCAGTGTATAATGCACACCAGGGTTATAGTCGAGCATTTTTTATGTGGCCACTCATTCTGTGCCTCCCTGAATGATACACACCAGGGGAATACTCAGGATTCAATTTTATACTACCACTCATGTGGAACCTTATAGAATAATTCACAATGGAGCAATAGTCAGGTGTCTATTTCATATGGCCTCTCATTCAAAGGTTCAGTGTATAATGAACTTCTATGGAGTAATCAGGACGCTGTTTAATATAGCCATGTATTGAGTGCCTTTCTGAATGATACACACCTGGGTTATAGGATTCTATTTCATATAAACTCTAATTCTGGGTACCGCTGAGTAATACACACCTGAAATAGTGTAAGGAGTTTATTTGTTATGGGTGCTCATGGAGAACCTGTTAAATTAATGCACACACGGTGAATAATAAGAATTTCATGTTGTACGGCTAGTCATTCAGACAAAAAGTGAATAACGCACATGTGGATTATTAGAAGTGTGTTTCATATGCCCAGCTTTTACAGCCTCACTGAATATTACACATGTGAGATATAGTCTGGAGTCTATTTTTTATGGCCATTAATTCAGAGAATCACTGAGTAATGAACACCTGTGGAATAGTCAGAAGTCTCTTTTCGACAGCCACTCATTGAAAGCCTCACTAAATTTACCCACCTGGAAAAAGAGTAAGGATTTATTCCTATTCCGTCATTCAGAGTCTCACTAAATAATGCACACCTGTGGAACTGTCAGGAGAATTTTTCATGGGGCCTCTCATTCCGAGTGTCACTGAACAATGTGCTGTATTCTGCAGTCTATTTCATGTAGACACATATTCAGAGCCTCAGTGAATAAGACAGACCCTTGCTATTATAAAGTTTCTAATTAATATGGACATATCTTCTGAGCCTCACTGAATAATACACACCTGTAGAATAATTTGGAGTCTATTTTCGAAGGACATTCATTCATATCCTCGGTGAATAATGCACACACCTGGGGTAGACAGAAGTCAATTTCATTTATACACTCATCCACAGCCTCAGTTTATATTATGATCGTGTGGATTAGTTGGAGTTCCATTTCATATACCCACGGACTCGTAATCTCAGTTAATAATGCACATATTTAACATACTAAGCAGTCTGTTTCATATAGGCACTCATTCAGAAATTTATTGGATACTAAAATTATTTAAGATAGACAAAATCCCGTTTCATATGGTCACACAAGAAGATCCTCACTGAGTAATACACACCTGTGAAAATGTGAAGATTCTACTATATATAGCCTCTCATTTACAGCCTCAGGGAATAATGCACACGTGTGGAGTAGGCACTAATCTATTTTATATGGCCACAAAATCAAACCCTGAGTGAGCAATACACAAGTTTGGAATAGTCACTAGTCTATTCCATATGCACAAATATTCAGAGTCAATAATTCTCTCCTGTGGACTAGTCAGGAAACAATTTCATATGGACAAAGTTTTAGAGCTTCAATGAATAATGTATACCTGGGAAATACTCAGGACGCTATTTAATATGGCATCTATTTCAGAGCTTCATTGAATAAGGAACACCTGTATCAGAATCAGAATTTTCTTTTAACAGCCTCATCTCCAGAGCCTCACTGAATAACATACACCTGGGGAAAAGTCAGGATTCTATTTCGTATAGCCACTCATTTGGAGCTGAATGTAAAAACGCACGCCTTTGGAGTATTCAGGGGTCTCTACTTTATGGACACTCATTCAGAGGGTCACAGAATAATAAAGACCTATGGAAAACTCAGGAGTGTATTTCACATGGCCACTTATTCAGAACTGCAGTGAAGGATGATATACATTTGGAAAATACTCAGGATTCTTTTATATATGGCCACTTATTCAGAGACTCAGTAAATAATGCATACCTGGAATGTAAGCTGCTGACTATTTGATATGACCGTTCCCTAAGCACTCAGTGGAAAATAAAGAGCTGAAATATAGTCAGGATGATAGAGTCAGGAGTCTACTTTATGTGGTCACTCGATCAGAACCTCATTGAAGAATATACACCTTAAGAATTGTCAGAGTCCATGTATTATGGCCACTCAATCAAAGCATTATTGAATAATGCACAATTGGGCAATAGTAAGGAGTCTATATCATATGGCTTCAAATTCAGAGCTTCAGTGCATAATCAGCAGCTGTGTAGTAGTCAGGACCCTATTTCAGCTTGTCCAAATTAAGCAGCTTTGTGAATAATACATATATGTGTGATATTCAGGAGACTCTTTGATATGGACACTCATACAGAACCTCTTCGAATACTGCACATGTGGGGAATAATCACTAGTGTGTTGCATATGGTGAATTCTTTGGAGGCTCAAACAATAACGCAAAACTGTGGAGTAAAGTGGGGTCTAATACATAAGGCCACTCTTTCAGTGTTGCAGGAAGTAATATGTATATCTCATAAGTCAGGAATCTCTTTCACATGGCCACTTGTTCAGGGCCTCTGTGAATAATACTTCCCTCAGAAATAGTCAAGGTTCAACTTCAAGTGGCTACACATTCAGAGTCTCTGTAAGTAATGCACACCTTGGCGATACACAAGAGTCTCTTTTTTATGCCCACTTACTCAGAGTCTCATTCAATTATACACACCTGGGGAAGAGTTAAGAGTATACCCCATGGGAGAGAGAGATCCAAGATGGCTGATCGTTAATACTTCGGTACTGTAGCTCCATGTTATAGCACGGAAAACGTGAGGAAGCCACAGTTTCAGAGGATTTTTCATCACCCCCAGACCAGAAGGTTTCCAGTGGAGGAGCCCCGCGGGTGGCCAGCGCGACTTCTGTGGCCAGCGCAGCGGTTTTGTCGTCGCCTCGTGCGTCGGCTCTTCGTGCACAGTGAACGGGACTGATTCCACTACTGACTGGTGTTAGGAGCTCCCGGGAAACAGAGCCGCTTGTTGCAGACTCAAGAAGGAAGCCAGACCAGAGATTCCCTGGCAGAAGAGCACCATCAGTCTTACCGCTGCTGTTTTGGCTGGCGCAGTGGGTTGTTCGGATTCCAGCACTGAGAATCAATAAATTGGACATCCTCTCAGGAACTTAATCAGAAAGGCGCTAATTGTAAAGACATCAGATGGATAAAATTACAATAAAGGGGAAAAAACACCCTGAAAAGGCCGAGAAAACCAAAAGTCAGAACCCCTCTCCCTCTACAGGGAATAGTAATTCCTCATCAGCAATGGAACAAGCATTCATGAAAGAGGACTGTGTTCCAGTACCTGAAGGAGGCTTTAGAAGGTGGATGGTAAAAAGCTTCTGGGAATTGAAGCAACTTGTTCTAACCCAATGTAAAGAAATTAAGAACTTTGAAAAAAGGCTTGACGAAATATTAAAAAGAATGGACAATATAGAGAGGAATATAAGTGAACTAATGGAGTTGAAAAATACAACACGAGATCTTAGTAAAATATGCACAAGTTTGAATAGCCGAATTGATCAAGGAGAAGAAAGGATATCAGAGGTGGAAGACCGACTTAATGAAATGCAACGAGAAGACAAGAATAGAGAAAAAAGAATAAAAAGGAATGAGGAAAGTCTCCAAGAATTATGGGACTATGTGAAAAGACCTAATCTGCGTTTGATAGGTGTACCTGAATGTAATGAAGAGAATGAATCCCATCTGGAAAATACTCTTCAGGATATTATCCAGGAGAATTTTCCCAATCTAGCAAAGCAGGATACTATTCAACCTCAGGTAATACAGAGAACACCACAAAGATATTCCTTAAGAAGAGCAACCACAAGAAACATAATCATTAGATTCACCAGGTTTGAAACAAAGGAGAAAATACTAAGGGCAGCCAGAGAGAAAAGGTCAGGTAACCCACAAAGGGAAGCCTATTAGACTTACAGCAGATCTCTCAGCAGAAACCCTACAAGCCAGAAGAGAGTGGGGGCTGATATTTAACATCCTTAAAGAACAGAACTTTCAGCCCAGAATTTCATATCCTGCCAAACTAAGCTTCACAATTGAAGGAAAAATAAAATCTTTTATGAACAAGCAAGTATTCAGAGATTTAATTACCACCTTGCCTGCTTTACAAAAACTTCTGAAAGAAGCATTACACGCAGAAAGGAACAACCAGTATTAGCCTTTCTAAAAGCATACCAAAAAGTAAAGAGAATCAACATAAAGAAAAATTTACATCAATGAATGGATAAAATAGCCAGTTAACATCAAATGACAGTAATCCTAAATTGAAATAGACTAAATTCCCCAATCAAAAGATACAGCCAAAACCTTACGGTATACTACATACAGACCCATTTCATATCCAAAGATACACAAAGTCTCAAAACAAAGGGTTGGAGAAAGATCTACCAACCAAATGGAAAACAAAAACAAATAAATAAACATAAAGGAGTTGTAATTCATGCATTTGATAAAACAGATTTCAAAGTAACAAAGATAGAGTGGTATAAGGATCAATGCATCCTAACACCCAGATAAACAAGACTTATAAAGAGATTTACACTCAACGAGACATAAAATTAATAAGGATATCCAGAATTTGAACTCAGATCAGTAACAAGTAAACTTAATAAGCATTTGTAGAGCTCTCCACTTTAGATACATAAAACATGTATTCTCTACTTTAAATACAGAAACAAATGACTGGACATTATTAATACCCATTCATAGAATAAAGCAATATTCCTGTCCTCTCTCCCTCTTTTTGTTCCCCTCTTTTCCTCTCTTTCTAAGAAAATAAAATAGAGTATACCTCACGGAACCAATCATTTAGAGCCTCAGTGAATAATGCACACCAGATTTATAGTAGAGCATTTTTTATATGGCCACTCATTCTGTGCCTCCCTGAATGATACACACCTGGGGATTCCTCAGGATTCTATTTCATACTACCACTCATGTAGAACCTTATAGAATAATTCACAATGGAGCAAAAGTCAGGTGTCTATTTCATATGGCCTCTCATTCAAACGTTCAGTGCATAATGAACGTCTAGGGAGTAATCAGGACACTGTTTAAAATAGCCACGAATTGAGTGCCTTCCTGAATGATACACAAGTGGGTTATAGGATTCAATTTCATATTAACTCTAATTCTGGGTACCGCTGAGTAATACACAGCTGGAATAGTGGAAGGAGTTTATTTGTTATGGGCACCCATAAAGAACCTGTTTGAATAATGCACACACAGCGAATAATAAGGATTCTATGTTGTACAGCTAATCATTCAGACAAAAAGTGAATAACGCACATATAGATTATTAGAAATCTGTTTCATATGCCTCTCTTTCACAGCCGCACTGAATATTACTGACTTGTGATATAGTCTGGAGTCTATTCTTTATGGCCATTCATTCAGAAAATCACTGAATAATGAACACCTGTGGAATAGTCAGAAGTCTCTTTCCAACCGCCACTCATTGAAAGCCTCACTAACTGTACCCACTTGGGGAAAGAGTCAGGATTTACTTCTATTCCCTCATTCAGAGTCTCACTAAAAAATACACACCTGTGGAATTCTCAGGAGAATTTTTCATGCGGCTTCTCATTCTGAGTGTCACTGAACAATGTGCTGTATTCTGGAGTCTATTTCATGTAGACACATATTCAGAGCATCCGTGAATAAGACAAACCCTTGCTATCATAAACATTCTAATTAATATGGACACATCTTCTGAGCCTCACTGAATAATACATACATGTAGAATAATTTGGAGTCTATTTTCGATGGACATTCATTCAGAACCTCGGTGAAGAATGCACACACCTAGGGTAGCCAGAAGTCCATTTTATTTGTACACTTATCCATTGCCTCAGTTTATATTATGCCCGTGTGGATTACTTGGGGTTCCATTTCATATAGCCAGGGACTAGTAACCTCAGTGAATAATGCACATATGTAACATACTCAGCAGTCTGTTTCATATAGCCACTCATTCAGAGATGCATTTGATACAAAAATTATTTAAGATAGAGAGAATCTCGTTTCATATGGTCACACAAGAAGATCCTCACTGAGTGATACACACCTGCGAAAATGTGAGGGGTCTACTATATATAGTATCTCTTTTACAGCCTCAGGGAATAATGCACACGTGTGGAGTAGGCACTAATCTATTTAATATGGCCACAAAATCAAACCCTGAGTGAGAAATACAGAAGTTTGGAATAGTCACTAGTCTATTCCATGTGCCCAAATATTCAAAGCCTGAGTCAATAATTCACTCCTGTGGACTAGTCAGGGAACAAGTTCATATCGACAAAGTTTTACAGCTTCTGTGAATAATATATACCTGGGTAATACTCAGGACGCTATTTCATATGGTGTCTATTTCAGAGCTTCACTGAATAAGAAACAGCTGTATCGTAGTCAGAATTTTCTTTTACTAGCCACATCATCAGAGCCTAACTGAATAACATACACCTTGGGAGAAGTCGGGATTCTATTTCGTATAGCCACTCATTTAGAGCCGAATGTAAAAAGGCACGCCTGTGGAGTATTCAGGAGTCTCTATTTTATGGACACTCATTCAGAGCGTCACAGAATAATACAGACCTATGGAAAATTCTGTAGTGTATTTCACAAGGCCACTTATTCAGAACCGCAGTGAAGGATCATATACATCTGGAAAATACTCAGTATTCTTTTATATATGGCCACTTACTCAGAGACTCAGTGAATAATACACACCTGGGGTATAGTTTGGAGACTATTTGATATAACCGTTCCCTAAGCACTCACTGGACTATGGAGAGCTGAAATATAGTCAGGATGATAGATTCAGGAGTCTACTTTATGTGGCCACTCGTTCAGAAACTCACTGAAGAATACACACCTTAGGAATAGTCAGCGTCCAGGTATTATGGCCACTCAATCACATCATTAACGAATAATGCACAATTTGGCAATAGTAAAGATTCTATATCATATGGCTTCTAATTAAGAGCTTCAGTGCATCAGCAGCAGCTGTGTAGTAGTCAGGACCCTATTTCAGCTTGCCCCCAATTAAGCAGCTCCGTGAATGATATATATATGTGTGATAGTCAGGAGACACTTTGTACCGACACTCATACAGAACCTCTTTGAATACTGCACATGTAGGGAGTAATCACTAGTGTATTTCATATGGTGATTTCTTTGGAGGGTCAAACAATAATGCCCAAATGTGGAGTAAAATGGGTTCTATTACATAAGGCCCCTCTTTCAGTGTTGCAGCAAATAATATGTATATCAGATAAGTCAGGAATTTCTTTAACATTGACACTTGTTCAGGGCCCCTCTGCATAATACTCCCCTCATAAATAGTCAAGGTTCTACTTCAAATGGCTAAACATTCAGAGTCTCTGTAAGTAGTGCCACCTTGGCAATACACAAGAGTCGCTTTTTTATGCCCACTTAGTAAGAGTCACATTCAACTATACACACCCGGGGAAGAGTTAAGAGAATACTTCACGGAACCAATCATTTATAGCTTCAGTGAATAATGCACACCAGGGTTATAGTCGAGCATTTTTTATATGGCCACTCATTCTGTGCCTGCCTTAATAATACACACATGGGGAATCCTCAGAATTCAATTTCATACTACCACTCATTTAGAAACTTATAAAATACTTCACAATGGAGCAATAGTCAGGTGCCTATTTCATATAGCCTCTCATTCAAAGTTTCAGTGTATAAGAAACTTCTATGGAGAAATCTGGACGCTGTTTTAGATAGTCACGAATTGAGTGCCTTCCTGAATGATACACACCTGGGTTATAGGATTCTATTTCATATGAACTCTAATTTTGGGTACCACTGAGTAATACACACATAGGATAGTGTAAGGAGTTTATTTGTTATGGGCACTCATAGAGAACCTGTTTGAATAATGCACACATGGCGAATAATAAGGATTCTATGTGGTACAGCTAGTCATTCAGACAAAAAGTGAATAACGCACATGTGGATTATTAGAATTCTGTTTCATATGCCCCTTTCCAAGCCTCACTGAATATTACAAACTTGAGATATAGTCTGGAATCTGTTTTCTTTGGCCATTCATTCAGAGAATCACTGAATAAGGAACACCTGAGGAATAGTCAGAAGTCCCCTTCCGACCGCCACTCATTGAAAGTCTCACTAAATGTATCCACATGTGGGTAGAGTCAGGATTAACTTCTATTTCCTCATTCAGAGTCTCAGTAAATAATGCACACCTGTGGAATTGTCAAAAAAAATTTTCATGCGGACTCTCATTCCGAATGTCACTGAACAATGTGCTGTAGTCTGGAGTCTATTTCATGTAGACACATATTCAGATCCTCAGTTAATAAGACAGACCCTTGCTATCGTAAAGATATTAATTAATATGTACACGTTTTCTGAGCCTCACTGAATAATACACACCTGTAGAATAATTTAAAATCTATTTTCGATGGACATTCATTCAGAGCCTCGGTGAAGAATGCACACCCATAGGTTAGCCAGAAGTCCATTTCATTTGTACACTCATCCATAGCCTCAGCTTATAATATGCAGGTGTGGTTTAGTTGGGATTCCATTTCTTATAGCCACGGACTCGTAACCTCAGTGAATAATGCATATATTTAATGTACTCAGCAGTCTGTTTCATATAGCCACTCATTCAGAAATTCATTGGATAATAAAATTATTTAAGATAGACAGAATCCCGTTTCCTATGATCACACAAGAATAGCCCCACCGAGTAATACACACCTGGGAAAATGTGGGGAGTTTATTATATATAGCCTCTCATTTACAGCCTCAGTGAGTAATGCACACGTGTGGAGTAGGCACTAATCTATTGTATGTGGCCACAAAATGAAACCCTGAGTGAGCAATACACAAGTTGGGAATAGTCACTAGTCTATTCCATATGCCAAAATATTCAAACTCAGAGTCAATAATTCCCTCCTGTGGACAAGTCAGGAAACAATTTTATATGGACAAAGTTTTAGAGCTTCAGTGAATAATATATGCCTGGGAAATACTCAGGACGCTATTTCATATGGCGTCTATTTCAGAGCTTCATTGAATAAGGAACACCTGTATCGCATTCAGAATTTTCTTTTAATAGCCACATCTTCAGAGCCTAAATGAATAAAATACACCTTGGGAAAAGTAGGAATTAAATTTCGTATAGCCACTAATTTAGAGCCGAATGTAAAATCGCACGCCTGTGGAGCATTCAGGAGTCTGTATTTTATGGTCACTCATTCAGAGCGTCACAGAATAATACAGAACTATGGAAAAGTCAGGAGTGTATTTCACATGGCCACTTATTCAGAACAACAGTGAAGAATCAGATACATCTGGAAAATACTCAGGATTCTTTTATAAATGGACACTTATTCAGAGACTCAGTGAATAATGCACACCTGGGATATATTCTGGAGAATTTTTGATATGACCTTTTGCTAAGCAATCAATTGAAACTGGAGAGCTAAAATATAGTGAGGATGAAAGAGTCAGGAGTCTACTTTATGTGGTCACTCGTTCACAAACTCACTGAAGAATACACAGGTTAAGAAGAGTCAGAGTCCAGGTATTATGGCCACTCAATCACAGCATTACAGAATAATGCACTATTTTGGCAATAATAAGGAATCTATATGATATGGGCTCTAATTCAGAGCTTCAGTGCATCATCAGCAGCTGTGTAGTAGTCAGGACCCTATTTCATCTTGCCCCAAATTAAGCAGCTCCGTGGATGATACATAGATGTGTGATAGTCAGGAGACTCTTTGATATGAACACTCATACAGAACCTATTCGAATACTGCACATGTGGGGAATAATCACTAGTGTATTTTATATGGTGATTCCTTTGGAGGGTCAAACAATAACGCATAACTGTGGAGTAAAATGTGGTCTATTCCATAAGGCCACTCTTTCAGTGTTGCAGGAAATAATACGTATATCTGAAAAGTCAGGAATCTCTTTCACATGGCCACTCATTCAGGGCCTCTGAGAATAATAGTCCCCTCAGAAAGTCAATGTTCTACTTCAAATGGCTACACATTCAGAGTTTCTGTAAGTAATGCACACCTGAGCAATACACAAGATTCTCCTTTTTATGCCCACTTAGTCAGAGTCTCATTCATTTTTACACACCCGGGGAAGAGTTAAGAGTATACCTCACGGAACCAATCATTTAGAGCCTCAGTGAATAATGCACACCAGGGTTATAGTCGAGCATTTTTTATATGGCCACTCTTTCTGTGCCATCCTGAATGATACACACCTAGGGAATCCTCAGGATTCAATTTTATACTACCACTAATTTAGATTCTTATAGAATAATTCACAATGGATTATCAGTTAGGTGTCTACGTCATATGACCTCTCATTCAAAGTTTCAGTGTATAATGAACTTCTATGGAGTAATCAGGATGCTGTTTAAGATGGCCATGAACTGAGTGCCTTCCTGAATGATACACACATGGTTTATAGGATTCTATTTCATATGAACTCGAATTCTGGGTACCGCTGAGTAATACACACGTGGAATACTGTAAAAAGTTATATGTATTTTGGGCACTCATAGAGAACCTGTTTGAATAATGAACACATGGCGCATAATAAGGATTCTATGTTGTACGGCTAGTCATTTAGACAAAAAGTGAATAATGCACATGTGGAATATTAGAAGTCTGTTTCATATGCCCCTCTTTCACAGCCTCACTGAATTCTACAAACTTGAGATATAGTCTGGAGACTATTCTTTATGGCCATTTATTCAGAGAATCACTGAATAATAAACACCTGTGGAATAGTCAGAAGTCTTTTTCCGACCACCACTCATTGAAAGCCTCACTAAATGCACCCACCTTTGGAAAGAGTCAGGATTTACTTGTATTCCCTGATTCAGAGTTTCACTAAATAATGCACACCAGTGGAATTGTCAGGAGAATTTTACATGCTGCCTCTCATTCCGAGTGTCACTGAACAATGTGCTGTAGTCTGGATTCTATTTCATGTAGACACATATTCAGAGCCTCAGCGAATAAGACAGATCCTTGCCATCATAAAGATTCTAATTAATATGGACATATCTTCTGAGCCTCACTGAATAATACACATCTGCAGAATAACTTGGAGTGTATTTTCAATGAATATTCATTCAGAGCCTCGGTGAATAATGCACACCCCTGGGGTAGCCAGAAGTCCATTTCATTTGTACACTCATCCATAGCCTCAGTTTATAATATGCACGTGTGGATTAGTTGGGGTTCCATTTCATATAGCCACGGACTCGTAACCTCAGTAAATAATGCACATATTTAACATACTCAGCAGTCTGTTTCATATAGCCACTCATTCAGAGATTCATTGGATAATAAAATTATTTAAGATAGACAGAATTCCATTACATATGGTCACACAAGAAGAGCCCCACTGAGTAATACACACCTGAAAAAATATGGGGAGTCTACTATATATGGCCTCCTATTTACAGCCCCAGGGAGTAATGCACACGTGTGGAGTTGGCACTAATCTATTTTATGTGGCCACAAAATCAAAACATGAGTGAGCAATACAGAAGTTGGGAATAGTCACTAGTCTACTCCATATGTCCAAATATTCAAAGTCAG
>PVHO010042293.1:0-10985 GCA_004024885.1 Saguinus imperator
CTCACACAGCTCTGCACCCTCGCACAGCCCCGCACCCTCGCACAGCAGTGGGGCCCGGGGGCCCGCAGCTCCTCCACACCCTGGCCGGTCTCTTTTCCCGGGAAATGCACAGCGGGGCGCTCAGTGGGACCCGCTGCAGATTCCACTCCCGATCCCTCCTCCCTTGGACAGCGCCTCTGTGAGAAAGGTGGCTCTCGGGGGCGGCGGCAGAGGGTGGTGTCCAGGCACAAGCCCACCTTGGCACCTGGCCGATTTGCCAGCCCAGACCACATGGTCCCTGTGAAGTCCGGGGATGCCCCGTGTGAAGTCAGGGGGTGCCCCGCCACTGTCCTGCCTCTCTGGCTCCACAGACAGCAGTCTCGGCACTTCGTAAAGTAGTTCAGGTGTCCACACCTCCAGAGGCAGCTGATTTCCCATGGAAGTCTTTACCCATTTTTAGAACGTTTCGGTAAAACCCAGGGTGAAGAAAGATACCAACAGGGCCTGCATGAACAGCTCTGTGACCTCCCCAGGGTCCTCTGTCATTCTGAACACAGAGCTCCTGGCCCCAGGTCAGGAAATGAAGCCCCTTCAGGTCCACTGATGGGAGCTATGAGAGGCCATCGTAGCCACAGTGAGGATGTGCAGGAGAGAATTGGCTTCTGGGGGACTCTGGGGCAAGGGGAGCCTGTCGCAGCCTCACATCTTCCCTTTTTGATGTCTCTTTTAAAACTATGACATTTCTGCTTTCAGTGCATAATACGAAAGCAAAGGTTTGGGCATAAATAAAACCCTTTTAAAGCCAGCAACGTGACTGAGCCGGGGAAGGGGGCAAGGAGACACCATCAGCCAGGAGGCTGGCGAAGGGGAAAGAAACACTAATTGGCTTCCCGGGAGCCTGTCCCTCTCAGGCCCTGTGCCTTGGACGTTTCCATCCATGTGGCAGAGTCAAGGCAGAGAAAACCAAGCTGAGAGCATTTTTCAATTTTGCTTTGTGCTCGCAGGCAGGTGACCCAGCGGAACTCTGCCTCCATGGGCTCCCCGGGCAAAGTAATTGCAGCCTGGGCAACATGATGAGACATCATCACTAGGAACTTTCTTTTAATTTTCAAAAAAGTAGCCGGGACTGGTGGTGTGCCTCTGGAGTGCCAGACGCTCAGGAGGCTGAGGCAGGAGGATCGCTTGAGCCTGGGAGGAAGAGGCTGCAGTGAGCTGCGATGGTGCCACTGCACTCCCGCCTGGGTGACAGAGCAAGACCCTGTCTCTAAATAAATAAACAAATATGTATGTACATAAAAGCAATGGTTCTTGCCTTTTTCTCATTTGAAAAGATCTCATACTCCTTCACAAAGAAAATCAGAAAATTTAAATAAGCCAAAAGGACAGTATATTTGCCCTCTGCCAAATCTACTTGTCCATGAACTGTCATTGTCAGCCCTGTGCCCTGGGATCACAGATAAGAACGTCTGAAAGGGGATCAGCCCCGGCTCAGGTGCTGCCAGGCCGGCCTGCAGTGGAGCCGCCGTGGAGGGGACCGGGCGTGTGTCAGAATCACTCCCCGCAGCATTGGCAAGGTTCTTCAGCAGGGCTGACACCAAACTACGCAATCCTGACGTAAATGATCACTTTCCTCCTTTTAACCCTTTCTTGCTATTTTTACACCATCTTCCTCATTCTTCAGAAAAGTGTTGACATTTTACTCCAAGTGTGTTAGTTTCCAAGGTCTGCCTAACAAATTACTATGAAGCACGTGGCTTCTGCCACGTTGTAAAGGCGGGAGGTTCAAAATCAAGGCCCCGGTAGGACGGTGCTCCCTCCAAAGGCTCAAGAGAAGACTCTTCCCTTTCGTCTTCCAGCTTCACGCCCAGCTTCACGTGGCTTCCAGCTTCACGTGGCTCCAGAATCACGCCCATTTCTGGGCGTGACTCATAACTGTGCTGTGGTGTGAACGTTGCTGTCCCCGCAGCATTCCTACGCTGAAACCTAATCGCCACTGTGTTGGTGTTAAGACGTGGGGCCCTTGGGAGGAGATTGGTCCCACCCTCACGAATGGGGAGCTTCTTCCTCCTCCACCACGCAAGGACTCTGCAAGACGGTGACCCTGATGAGGAATGGGCCCTCCGCAGACGTCAGATCTGCTGGCATTTTGATCTTGGCCTTTCTAGTCTCCAGAGCCATGAGCAATACATTCCTGCAGTTTATACATTTCCAAGTCTGAGGTGTTACGTTACAGCAGCTCAGAGGGACGGGGGGCCGGCCACGTTGCTGCTCTCTCCCTGTGTGTGTCTTCACACTCCAAATTGCCCTGCCCTTAGGAGGACCCCAGTGACTGTGATGACAGCAGTGTCCCATCTGGAGTGACCACTGCCATGATGCCAGCTGCAGTGGGGGAGGTACAGCCAGGCTGCATGCCGCTTGAAGCCCATAGGATCCAGGAGCCAGCAGGAGCCCCACCCTCCAGGCTCGAGCTGCCACTGCAGACACAGGCATCTCTGCACTCTCAGGGACCGTGAAGGCCCTTGTGCTCCCACAGGCTCCACAGTCTGTCCAAAGCTGCTTGGACAGGAGGAATCCTGTTAAAGGCCTCATTCCCTCTTGCAGTCCCTTGTCCTGGGGTAGCCGAACCTCTGCTCATGAAACGTTATGTTTTGCTGATTAGTTTTCTGGTTATACAGTAGTCATCAGCAGACACAATGAAGCCTTCAGGATGTGACATGTGTGTACCTATGCAACTATCTTGCATGTTCTGCACATGTACCCCAAAACCTAAAATGCAGTAAAAAATTAAAAATTAAAAAGAAAAAAAGGGGACAGGAACCAGGGTTGGAAGAAGGCTGCCGCCTCTTTTAGGATTACTCTTTGCCTGAAGCGGTTACTTTTGGCAGACTTGGTGCTGGGGACCGGCCTTGTAGGGGAAAGAGTCCAGCTCCCTCCCTGTCCCCTCGGAATCACTAAGCCAAATGCACCGAGCTTCCCCGAGTGTCTTGCAACACCAGAAGAGTCTGCTTGTGGCCCATGAATTCCTTTTTATTCCTGACCACGCAACTCCTCCTCAATTCGTAGAGCGGATCTTCCTTACTTCCCAGAGCTCTCCTTGCCCTGACACCTCCTCTGGTAACTTGTGTGGCATAAAACTAGCAGAGAAGACAGGCACCTGGGCCTCAGGCCTGCGTCACTGACCACGTCAGATGACCCCCACCTGTGGAGCTGCTCCGGGGGTCGTCCCCGCAGCCCTGAGCCGAAGAGATGTCGGCTCCCCAGCCTCCCTCGTACAGGCACCTGAGGGTTCACCGGTGTCAGCCGCACCCACTCTCAACAATCTCCCTCAGTTTTTAGGAAACGCAAAATCCGTGTTCACGGCTGTTTTTTGCCACAGGCTCCAACACGGCTCAGGCGATGCTCTTCCCCTCCAGTGTTGATATTTGGCCATCAGACTTTTTATTTTGCATTTGAGCTTTTGAACTATTGCATGAAGATACTGTTTATCATGAATCTCTAGTTTTTTGATGTCCCTTCAAATTTGTGCCCAAGCCCCTCACTCTAGATATTATCTTAAACCGTAAAGTTTTTTTTTTTTTGAGACAGAGTCTCACAAAGTCACCCAGGCTGGCGTGCAGTGGTGTGATCTCAGCTCACTGCAACCTCCACCTCCCGGGTTCAAGCGATTCCCTGCCTCAGCCTCTGAAGCAGCTGGGATTACAGGGGTCTGCCACCAGGCCCAGCTAATTTTTTGTGTTTTTATTAGAAACACGTTTTCACCGTGTTTAGCCAGGATGGTCTCGATCTCCTGACCTTGTGATTTGCCCACTGCAGTCTCCCAAAGTGCTGGGATTACAGGCATGAGCCACGGTGCCCAGCCCAAAACATAAACTTTTTACGGCTTAAAAAACAATGTCCAGGACAGCAAGGACCAATCCCACTCTGGGGTGTGTTTCTGTTTAGCACTGGGGAGGAGGAGGCTGGTTTGGGGGTGACCATTTATTATAGCTTGATGTGCTTAGCGAGCCCTCAGTCTCAGGCTGGTCCCTGGGGACACAGAGATACAGCATAGTCTCTGCCCCAAAGGGGCTGTAGCAGGTGAGGGCAGATGCAAAGATGAGGGGCAGCTAGAGAAGTCTGCAGCAGAGGCAGACAGGCCGGGAGAGGACAAAGGGGCCTTTCTGAGGGAGGGAGAGGCCCCTAGGGCACAGGGGGGTGGACAGCTTAGGCTGGGCCTTCCCAGGGCAGAGGCCACAGAGGGTGGAGGAGGGGCTGGCAGCTGGGGCAGCAGCCCCTGCCACTGGAGCTGATGAATGCAGGCCTCTTCCCAACCCTGTGTTCAGCGACCTCCCGGGAGGTTAGAGTGGAGACAGGAGGATAGACCTGGAGACTGGAGAACACTAAGATCAGGGATCCTGCCACTGCTGCTGCTGCTGCTGTTTGAGAGACCTGGTTACAGCATGGCACAGGCAGCAGGCCCAGCCTCAGGCATGGGTGGTACCCTGGGGCAAGGACCAATATGGGCCATAAAGAAGGCAGGGATTCTTGAGGAGGACTTCGTGATGGGTCTGCCAGACCAGTGCCAGGGAGGCCAGATGGGGTCAGCATCAAGAGCCCAGCAGAGTCATGGGAGGGTGAACCCAGGCAGGGCAGCTCCAACAGTGGCCAAGGCCAGGTGGCACCTGCCGAGCAACCCCCAGCACAGCCCCGTATCTGCCTTCACAGCAACCCGGAAGGAGCATGTCAACCTCACCTGCATCTCACAGATAAGGAGGGTCAGCAGGCCTGTCCAGGGAAACACACTCGCATACGGCGCAGGTGGTCACAAGCCATTGGGGGAAAGCTTCTAAAGGCTCTCGGAGAGGACACATAGGCCTCTCCGAGACGCGAGAACAAAACCCAGAGTGGCGTCAAACTGCTCAGCAGCAACCCTGGACCCAAGAACGCACTGGAATAACACCCATCAGGCATGAGTGATTTTCCTGCAGAAAATCGTTTTAAACCTGGAATTCTAACCCAGCCAAACATCTCACACGTAGCATAAATAACCCGTTCCCCCAAATCAGCCAGTATGCATGAAAATGCTACCTGGGAACCTACTTTCTATTACTTTAAAAGGGCTAATTATAATGTGTCACGTATCAGCTGCACCCTGCCTCTGGCTCTCTCCTTCCTTCCTTCCTTCCTTCCTTCCTTCCTTCCTTCCTTCCTTCCTTCCTTTCTTTCTTTCTTTCTTTTTCTTTCTTTCTTTTTTCAGTTTTGTTCTTCTTGCCCAGGCTGGAGTGCAGTGGTGCAATCTCAGCTCACTGCAACTTCCACCTGCTGGGTTAAAGTGATTCTCCTGCCTCAGCCTCCCCAGTAGCTGGGATTACAGGCATGAGCCACCACACCCAGCTAATTTTGTATTTTTAGTAGAGACAGGATTTCTCCATGTTGGTCAGGCTGGTCTCAAACTCCCAGCCTCAGGTGATCCACCTGCCTCGGCCTCCCAAAGTGCTGGGATTACAGGTGAGAGCCACTCCGCCCAGCCCCACCTCTAATTTTCTAAAATGAGATAAAACATGATGGACCCTCTGTATATTAGTAACTAATCATGTGTATAAAATGTTCAACAGCACACCCTGCTCATGAACAATCAGCCTGGCTGTGCCCTTGGGCTGCTGTGTGGACCGGGTGCTCCTGTGCCAGCCACCTCCGAGTCCCACACCCTTTGCTAATGTTCTGGCATCCTAGCTATTGTACCTGGAATGGAATTCAATTGATTTACTTAACACTGCAAGTTGCATATTGAGAATAGTCATGTAACTTTTTCCTGTACACACAAACATCCACTGATATATTTCAAGACATAAGTTCTACCACTTTGTAATTAAAATCTAAGAGATACTCACCAGGAAAGCATTAGCCAGGGATAGTCTAGCGGGTATGCTCTACATCAGTCAGTCAGTCAATCAGTAAGTAAAGGAAGAATGAAAACATGTCAGATACACAAAGTCTCAGAGTGTGTTCTTCCCAGGTACGGGAGGAATAAGAAATCATGCAATGATGTGTTCTTCCTTTACTGATACAGTTTTTATATATAGCATATAAATTTTACATATTTAGGGGAGAGAGATCCAAGATGGCCGATAACTAGCAGCTCAGGATTGTAGCTCCCAGTGAAAGCACAGAGAACGAGAGGACACCACACTTTCATCAGATATTTTATTTTGCATTTCAGCTTTTGAACTATTGCATGAAGATACTATTTATTGTGAATCTCTAGTTTTTTGATGCCCCTTCAACTTTGTGCCCAAGCCCCTCACTCTAGATATTATCTTAAACCATAAACTTATTTTATTTTTTTTAAACAGAGTCTCACGAAGTCACCCAGGCTGGCATGCAGCGGTGTGATCTCAGCTAACTGCAACCTCCACCTCCCAGGTTCAAGCAATTCCCTGCCTCAGCCTCACGGACCAGGAGATTCCCAGCGGAGGAGCCCCACGGGTCACCAGCACGACTCTTCTGGCCAGCGTGGTGGTTTTGCCAGCACCCCAGCATGGCAGTTCTTGGTGCAGAGTAAACAGGACTGGGTCCCCTTTTGGTTGACGTTTGGAGCTCCAGGAGGGCAGAGTCGCCTATTCAGCTGATTGAAGGACGGACTCAAGAGGGAAGCCAGACCGGACATTCCCAGGCAGAAAAGCATCACAAATCTTAATGCTGCTGTTTTAACTGGCACAGTGGGTTGCTCAGATTCCAGTGCTGGGAATTAACAAGTTGGACGTCCACTCAGAGACCTAATTTGAAAGTCGGTAATTAAAAAGACGACAGATGGATAAATTTATAATGATGGGAAGAAACCAGCCGAAAAAGGCTGAGAATACCCAAAATCAGAATGCCTCTCCCTCTACAGGGGATCACAGTTCCTCATCAGCAATGGAACAAGGCCTGATGGAGAACGAGTGCATTCCATTAACAGAAGTAGGCTTCAGAAGGTAGATGATAAGAGACTTCTGTGAGTTAAAAGAACGTGTTCTAACCCAATGCAAAGCAACTAAGAACTCTGAAAAAAGTTTGATGAAATCCTAATGAGAACAGACAATTTAGAGAGGAACATAAGTGAATTAATGGAATTGAATACAATAGAGAATGCTGCAAAGTATGCACAGGTTTTAACAGTCGAATTGATCAAGCAGAAGAAAGGATATCAGAGGTCGAAGACCAACTTAATGAAATGAAAGGAGAAGACAAGATTAGAGAAGAAAGAGTAAAAAGGAAATGAGCTAAGTCTCCAAGAAATATGGGACTATGTGAAAAGACCTAATTTACGTTTGATAGGTGTACCTGAATGTCATGAAGAGAATGAATCCAAGCTGGAAAATACTTTTCAGGATATTATTCAGGAAAACTTTCCTGACCTAGTAAGGCAGGACAATACTCAACTCCAGGTAATACAGAGAATACCACAAAGATATTCCTCAAGTAGAGCAACCCCAAGACACATAATTGTTAGATTCACCAGGGTTGAAATAAAGGAGAAAATTCTAAGGTCAGCTAGAGAGAAAGGTAAGGTCACCCATAAAGGGAAGCCTATCAGACTCACAGCAGATCTCTCAGCAGAAACCCTACAAATTAGAAGAGAGTGGGGGTCAATATTCAATATCCTCAAAGAAAGTAATTTTCAACCCAGAATCTCATATCCAGCCAAACTAAGCTTCATAAATAAAGGAAAAATAAACTTTTTCACGAACAAGCAAGCACTCAGAGATTTCATCACCACCAGGCCTGCTTTACAAGAGCTTCTGAAAGAAGCACTACACACAGAAAGGAACAACCAGTATCAGTCATCCCAAAAACTTACCAAAAGGTAAAAAGTATCTCCATAATGAAGAATCTATATCAACAAATGGGCAAAATAGCCAGCCAGCATTAAACGACAATATTAAACTCACAAATATCAATATTAATATTAAATTTAAATGGATTAAATGCCCCAATCAAAGACACAGACAGGCAAATTGAATAAAAAGTCAAAACCCATTGGTATGCTGTATCCAGATCCATCTCATAAGCAAGGACACACAAAGACTCAAAATAAAGGGTTGGTGGAAGACTTACCAATCAAATGGAGAGGAAAAAAAAAAAACAGGAGTTGTAACCTTCCTCTCTGACAAAATAAACTTTAATAGTAACAAAGACTTAAAGAAACGAAAGAGGACATTACATAATGGTAAAAGGATCAATGTAACAACAGGAGTCAATGATCATAAATACATCTGCACCCAATATAGGAACACCCAGATACATAAGACAAGTTCTCAGTGACTTATAAAGAGACTTGGACTCCCACACAGTAATAGTGGGAGACTTTGACACCACATTGTTAATATTTGATGGATCAATGAGACAGAAAATTAACAGGGACATCTATGATTTGAACTCAGACCTGGAACAAGTAAACTCAGTGACTATCTATAGAATTCTTCACCGCAGAACATACATTTTTCTCAGTATCACATTACACTTATTTTGAAAGTGACCACATAATTGGAAGTAAATCACTCCTCAGCATTTGCACAGCATTTCACAGTCTTAAATGAAATATTGGTTGGCTGTTTATTTTCTTCCCTTATTCCTTCCTGTCTCCGCTGATAAGCACAATTATCGGCATAAAAAAAGTTTTTAATACCTATTTTTAGATTGCATTCCAGCCTGGGCAATAGAGCAAGATTCCTGTTCTCTCTCTCCCTTTCTCTTTTTCTTTCTTTCTTTCAAAAAAATTTTTTACGTATTTATATTTTGATATAATATAAATTATAATCATTATCGATGTAATTTATATTATAAATTATAAATATCAATATGATTTATATATCAAAATATAAATATGTAAATTTTATATGCCATATATAAAATAGCATTGATATAAATTATATCAATAAAGGAAGAACACATCATTGTGTGATTACTTATGCATCTTTTATTTTTCATTTTTTGATGTAATTTATAGAATGCCATAAATGTCTCTGTTTTAAAGTGCACAATTCAGTAACTATTCGCAAGATTGTGCAATCATCACCATTAACTCCAGAACATTTTCATCATCCTAAAACAAAATTCCACATTGACAGGCAATCCCCATTCCTCCCCCCCACCCATTCCCTGATAAACAGTAACCTACCTTCGGTCTGTGTAGATTTGCCTGTGCTGCACACTTCAAATCAATGCAATCATAAAATACGTGGCCCTTTGTGTGTGGCTTCTTTCACTTAGCATCATTTTTTGAGGCTCATCCGAGTTGTAGGACATGTGAGTGCTTCATCCCTTCTCTCTGTTCATCCACTGCTGGACATTTGGATTTTTCTCCTTTGGGACTCTTAAGAATAATGCTCCTGAAACATTGTGTGCAAGCTTTTATGCAGGCATAAGTTTTCCATTCTCTCTGGTATATTCCTAAGAAAGAAACTGCTAGGTTACATGGTAATCCCACGTTTGAAGTTTTTAGGAACTGCCAGACTGTTTTCCAAAGTGGCTGCACCCTGTTACATCCCCGCCAGCAGTGGATGAGGGTTCCCATTTCTCCACAACTTTGCCAACACTTGTTTTCCTCGTTTGATTATAGCCTTCCTGAGGGTATAAGTGGAATCTCGTTGTGGGTTTAATTCGCATTTCCCTAATGAGATTGAGCATGTTTTCCTGTGCTTATTGACCACTCCTGTATCTTCCTTGGAGAAATGTTGATTCAAACCCTTTGTGTGGTCTTAACCAGCTTCTGTGTCTTTTTCTTAGAGAATTCTGAGTGTTCTTTTAATATTCTGGAGACTAGGTCCTTAGGAGACATAGGATTGCAAATATTTTCTCCTACTACAGGTTGTTTTTTCACTTTTTTGATAATGCCCTTTAGATACAGAAGTTTTTAATCTTAATGAAGTTTAGTTTACTTATTTTTCCTTGATCATTCACGCTAAGGATGTGTTCTTGAAAAATGAAGGAAAGTCCAACAGAGCAAGAAAATCTGTGGGACACAACCCAGGAGAGAAAAGAGGAAGAACCCAGGAGAGAAAAGAGGAAGACCCCAAGAGCACAGCTGTGCAGCCCTCTGGCAAGCAGCTCCCCAGACAGAAGCAAGAAGACACAGGGTCCAGAAGCATCTCGGAGAAGGAGGGTTAGACGTCAGGCGCTCCCTTGAGATTCTCACAGAACTCACTGAGTGATGAAGACAGACAATGTGAGAAATAAAAGGCAAATAAAAGTCCTAGGAAAACAAATAGCTAGACCTTAGAGGAAATGATATCATGACTCTGAAATGGATACTGTAATGTAATAAAGTTTCAGTTAAAGAATATAAATGACTTTTTTTTTTTTTTGGCCTCACAGTAAATATTTACAGAGTCACAATAAGATAAACACTCTTGGTTTTAACGTTTTAGGTTTTAAACTTTTCGGTAGAGAAGACTTAGTTATAATTTCAGAGCAGAATGCAAATGTCATCCACCTTGATGAGTGAAAGCAAGATATCTCGAGGCAGAGGCTGGAGGAAGGAGAGGTGGAAAGCAGTGAAGAGCGGGCGGGGGAGCAACCACCTTAATTTTTGTTCATCGTTCTGGGTCGCATTCTCAGGAGTGTGGTGTGCTCTTTTGATAAGTAGTTTTAAAACCTTCTTCCTTTGCCGTGCAGAAGCTGTGGAGTTTGATCAGGTCCCATTTGTCTATTTTGGCATTTGTTGCCAATGCTTTTGGTGTTTTGTTCATGAAGTCCTTGCCTACTCCTATGTCCTGAATGGTTTTGCCTACATTTTCTTCTAGGGTTTTTATGGTGTCAGGTCTTATGTTCTGCATGGCAAAGGAAACAGTCACTAGACTGAATCGGCAACCATCAGAATGGGAAAAAATCTTTGCAGTTTACACATCTGACAAAGGGCTGATATCCAGAATTTACAAAGAACTCAAACAGATTTACAGGAAAAAAACAAACAAGCCCATTCAAAAATGGGCAAAGGATATGAACAGAAACTTTACAAAAGAAGACATACATGAGGCCAACAAACA
>PVHO010042294.1:0-10987 GCA_004024885.1 Saguinus imperator
CCAATCCCTCCATAGACACTGAGGGAGGATTGTACTAAAAGAAAACATCCCAGCCAATCTAGTTCTATACCCAGTGAAAATGTTTCTTAAAACAAAGGCAAGATAATGACAATGTCAGATACACAAAAGATAAAATTTCATCACCAGCAGAGCTGTACGTCAAAAAATGTTAAAGATTGTCCTTCATGCAGTAGGAAGTTGGTAGGAGATAGATGTCTAGGAACTGTGAGCTAAACAAACCTAAGTGTTATGTCTTAACTCATCTCCTAGCTCTACGAAATGAATTGAGCACTAGAAGGGGCATTTTTTTTATAGGTAAATAGAAAAGCTTTTAAAAATTATGTATCTTTAGAAAAGATAATTGGCTGTTTAAAAAACAGTAACAATGTATTATGAGTCTTACTATATATGTACAAGTAAATTATGTGACAAAAATAATTTAATACAGTAGGTAAGCCATGGAAGTACACTGTTGTGAAGTTCTCATGCTCTATGTGAAATGTTATCTTTTTTTTTTTTTTTTTTAAGTGACAGCAAGTTTTATTAAGAAAGTAAAGAAATGAAAGAATGGCTACTCCACAGGCAGAGCAGCCTATAAAATCATCTGAAGGCAGACTGTGATAAGTTAAAGGCATATATGATAAACTTGAAGACAAACCAGAAATAGCCCAACAAAGCTATTGTGAATAAATAAAGGAAATAAAATAGAATCATAAAAAATACTTAATCTATGGGAAGGGAAGCCAACACATGGGGCAGATAGAAAACAAAAACCAAGTTGATAGATTGGAACCTAACTTTATCAATAATTACTTTAAACGTAGTGTTCTAAACACTATAACTAAAAGGCAGAGATTATGAAATTGAACATAAAAGAAAGAATGAAGCATATCTGCTTGCAAGATACCCACTGTAAGGACAAACCTAGGTTAACGGCAATAGGAGAAAAAAGATACACCATGCTAATTCTAATCGGAGGAAAGTCGGAGTGGCTCTATGATTATCAGACAAGGCAAAGAACATTACCAGTCATAAAGAAGATCATTTCATAATGTTGAAGGGCTTTGTTCACCCGAAGAGCCTAACGATGCTCAACATGTATATGTCTAATGACATAGCTGTTAGGTACATGAAGCAAAATAGAAAGTATAGTCAGATCCATAATTACATTCAGATATTTCAATACCCCTCTTTCAATTATTGATAGAACATAAAAAAAAACAGGATATAGAAGATTTGAATCATTCTATCAACTGAACACTCCACCCAACAATAGAATACGTATTTTTTTCCCGGTACTATGGGGGCATTTACCAGAGAGATCACATTCTTTGCTATAAAATAAGTCTCAATACATTTAGAAGGATTTCAAGTCATACAAGATAGGCTCTGTAAGGACAACGAAATTAAGTGATAAGTATCAGAAAACTTACCTAGAAACAGTTCAGAAAATCCCGGAGTATTTGGTAGTTAGTAACATACTTTACAATAACTCACTGGTCAAAGAACAATCAAAAGAAAAACTTGAAAGTGCTTTGAACTGAATGAAAATGAAAAAACATTTTAATATTTGTGGGATATATCTGAAGGTTTTATAGGTAAATTTATAGCAAGAAATACCTGTGTTACAATAGAAAAAAGGTCTCAAATCAGTTTCCACAGATTCAACAAATGGGAAATTTTTAAAAAAAAGTTGTGAGAGAAGAAACCAATGAAATAAAACACAGAGAAAATCACTGAGACCAGTAAAATTGATAAGCAATGCCAGACTGATCAGCAAAAAAGAAGAGATTAACTGTTGGTATTAAGAATGAGAGAGGTGACATCACTATACATTGTACAGCGATTAAAAGGATAATAATGGCATTCTATTTATTTATTTATTTTTGAGACAGAGTCTCGCTTTGTCCCTCAAGCTGGAGTGCAGTGGCGTGATAGCAGCTCACTGCAGCCCGTGCCCCCGGGTTCAAGCAATTCTCCTGCCTCACCCTCCTGGGTAGCTGGGATTACAGGCGCCTACCACTGTGCCTGGCTAATTTTTTTGTATTTTTAGTAGAGACAGGTTTTCATCATTTTGGCCAGGGTGGTCTTAAACTCCTGACCTCATGATCCTCCCGCCTCGGCCTCCCAAAGTGCTGGGATTATAAGTTAAGCCACCATACCTGGCCAATAATGGCATGTTATGAACACCTTTATGCCAACAAATTCAACAATTTAGATAAATGAACAAATTTCCTTAAAAGGCAAAAACTATTAAAGCCATCTCAAATATTCTGGGAATGTTAGGAACATTGTCACAAATAAAGCTTTAGGCCAAGGGGATTTATTTTCAGTTCCATATATTTAAGGAAGAAATAACAGCAGTTCTGCACAGGCTCCTCCAGAAAATGGATGTGGGAATATTTTCTAATTCATTGAGGTCAGCATTACCCTGATATCAAAACCAGACATACAGTACATGAAAACTGAAAACTGCAGACCATTGCCACAAACATGGATGCTTAAGTTCTAAATAAAATTTTAGCAAATCAAATGTAATACTGTATAAAAAGGAGAATACATCATGACTTTTGCAAAGCCGATCCATGTGACTTGATTAACATGATAGAAAAAGTCATATAGTTCTCACAATTCATGCGGAAAAAGCATATGACAGAATTCAGTATCCGTTTCTGATAAAGTCTCTCAGTGAAGTAGGCCTTAGAGGGGATGTTCTCATCCCCTTTAAAATGTACCAGGCCAGGTGTGGTGGCTCACACCTGCAATCCCAGCACTGTGGGAGGCCAAGGTAGGTGGATCACCTGAGGTCAGGAGTTTGAGACCAGTCTAACCAATATGGTGAAACCCTGTCTCTACTAAAAATACAAAACTTAGCCATGCATGGTTGTGTGTACCTGTAGTCTCAGCTACTTGGGAAACTGAGACAGGAGAATCGTTTGAACTTTGGAGGTGAAGGTTACAGTGAGCTGAGAGATTGCCCTGCTTCACTCCAGCCTGGGCGACAGAGCAAGACTGCCTCAAAAAATCGATGCATCTATAAAAAACCTACAGGTAACATCCTACTTAACAGTGAAAGAATGAATGTTTGCCCCCTGAGATCAGGAACAAGGCAAGAACATCTGTTCTTACCACTTCCATTTAACATTTTGGAGGGTTTTTTTGTCTTTTTCTTTTTTGCCACTTCACAGTACTTACATGGCTGACACATTTTTGAGTTTTTTTGTTTTAAAAACAAGTCACTGAAGTTGGAAAGGAAAAAGTAAAACTGTATTTCACGGATGATGTTTTCTGTGCAAAAATTCTGACGGAATCTGTTATAAAAAACTATTAGATGACATTTTGGGCTAGATGTTTTTTTTTTAAAAAAAGGCTATTAGAACCAATAAGTAAACTTTGCACAGTTGCAGGATAGAAGATCAAAATCCAATTGTATTTCTATATACTGGCAATTAATATTTGGAAATTGAATTTACAACCCAGTATCACTTATATGCAGTAGCATCAAAAATATGAAATACTTAGGGACGTGTGAGACTTTAGTACTATAAACTCGAAGAAATTGTTGAGAGAAATTCGAGTCCCACAATAAGTGGAGACAGATACTGTGTTCATGGATTAGAAGATGCGTGTCTTTATCAGTTTGGGCTGCTATAACAGAATACCATAGACTGGGTGGCTTATGAGACAAATGTTTTTTACAGTTCTGGAGGCTGGAAGTCCCATATCAGGGTGCCACCATAGTTAGGTTCTTGGTGATGACCCTACTTCTGGTTCTTGGATGGTAGTCTCCTTGCATCCTTCATGGCTGAGAGCAGAGAGAGAGAAAGCAAGCTCTCCTCTGTCTCCTCTTATAGAGGCACCATCCCATCATGAGGATTGCCCCCTTGTGACCTAACTGCCTCCTGTGGGCTTCCATCTCTAACGACCTTAATGCTGAGGATTAGGGTTTCAATTATGAATTTGGGGGTGGAGACAGAAGCATTCAGTGTGTAACAGCAATATTAAGGTGTCATTTCTCCCCAGATTGATCTATAGATTCAACACCATGCCAGTCAAGATTTCAGCACACTCTAGAAATTGACAAGCTGATCTAAAATTCAGATGGAAACTCTGTGGACTTAGAATAGCCTAAACAACTTTGAAAGGTAACTAAGAGGATTGAAGATCTGACTTAAAGACTTTTTTTAAAGCTATAGTAAATCCCAGCTTTGGGAGGCTGAGGTGGGCAGTTACTTGAGATCAGGAGTTCTGGCCAACATGGTGAAACCCCATCTCTACCAAAAATGCAAAAATTAACCGGGTGTGATGGCACCCTCCCATAATCCCAGCTATTTGGGAAGCTGAGGGAGGAGAATCACTTGAACCTGGGAGGTGAGGTTGCAGTGAACCGAGACACACCACTGCACTCCAGCCTGGTGTCAGAGCAAGACTCCGTCTCAAAAAAAAAAAAAAAAGTGTGGTATTAGCATAAAGATAAACAGATCAAATCAGTAGAATAGAGTGTCCAGGGGTAGATCCAAACATATATTGTCAATTGATTTTTTGACAGAGGTGCCAAGGGAATTTAGCGGGAAGATAATTATGTTTTAAACAAATGGTGTGAGAACAATTGGTTAATTATAGGCAAAAAATGAACTTCAGTCCATACCTAGCACCATTCACAAAATGTAACTCAAGGGATCATAGGCTTAAATGTAAATCCTAAAACTATAAAACTTGTAGAAGAAAACATAGGAGAAAGTCTTTGCAACATTGAACTAGGCCATAATTTCTTGGATAGGATTTAAAAAAGCACAATCAATAAAAGAAAAAGATTGGAAGTTGGACTTATAATAAATGTTGTTCTTTTAAAAATGTTGATAAGAGAACAGAGAGAGTCTACAAACTGGGAGAAAATACTCACAAATCACATACCTGATAAAAGACCTGTATTCAGAGCACATAAAGAACTTGCCAAACTCAGTCATTAAAAAAAAGAAATGAAAAAATGGGCAACAGATTTTAAGAGACACTTAACTAAAAAAGACATAAATGGATGGCAAATAAGCTCATGAACAGATGTTCACATCATTACTAGAGAAATGCAAATTAAAACAGCAGTAAGATATCACTGTGCACCTGCCAGAATGGTTAAAATATTATTTTTGGTGAAAATGTGGATGAACTTGATCTCTGCTGGTGAGAGACTTTAAAATACAACCACTTTGGAAAACATTTGGCATTTTCTTAAAATGGTAAACATGTATCTATTATATGACCTAAATATTTCCCAAAAGAAATGATCACATAAATCCACACAGACTTGTACATGAGCATTTATGACTGATTTATTTTTAATAGCTTCAGACTGGGAACAACATAGATAAATTGTTTGCAGGTGAATGGATGCAATCCAGTAGCGATTCAGTCTAATCTCAAAATAGTTGTGCTAGATAACGGAAGCCAGAAAAAAACAAGAGCATATGTCACACAATCCATTTGTATAATGTTCTAGAAAATCCATCTTTTCTAAAGTGCAGAGTCAGTGGCTGACCAGGTATCCGGGCAGGTGGGGAGTGGCAGGAGGCAGGGATTAGAAAAGGATATGAGAAAATTTGGGGGCGATGGATGTGTTTATGTTCATTAGCTTAATTGTGGTGATGGTGTCATTGGTGCATTCTCATGACAAAACTTATCAAATGGTATACTTTGTTTAGTTTATGTAGCTCAATAAGGCTGTTAAAATCAATATTTCTTATTTTTGTATATGATTTTGCTCATTTTGTACTGACAATTGAGAATTAATTCTCAGACTACTTTAGTTCAGCCTGTGACCCTTTTTCCTGAGAGTATTTTCTTGTTAACATTTAGCTATACGGGTTGTAATGTTGTTTGTTTGTGGAACCCATTTTTATTGATTCCTCAGCACTTTAGCAGACATTGGGAAATCAAAAATGAGGAGAAATATATTCATGCCTCATGGACCTTTGATCCAGAGTTTATAATGATACACTTGCAAACATCTCTAAAGAATATAAGAAGTTTAGGGGCCAGGCGCAGTGGTTCACGCCTGTGATCCCAGCACTTTGGGAGGCTGAGGCGGGTGGATCACCTGAGGTCAGGAGTTCAAGACCAGCCTGGCCAACATGGCGAAACCCCATCTCCACTAAAAATACAAAAATTAGCCTGGCACAGTGGTGCGTGCCTGTAATCCCAGGTACTCAGGAGACTGAGGCAGGAGAATTGCTTGAACCTGGGAGGCAGAGGTTGCGGTGAGCTGAGATCGTACCATTGCACTGCTGCCTGGGTGACAGAGTGAGACTTCATCTCAAAAGAAAAAAAATAGTTGTTTAGGAAATGAGGGAATTTATATTGCCTAAAAACATTACAGCATATTAGAAGGAATGGCTTAAATTTTATGACCTACCTTGTCATAAAATATTAAGGTGGTACCTGGCTCAGTGCAGTGGCTCACACCTGTAATCCCAGCACTTTGGGAGGCCGAGGTGAGTGGATTGCTTGAGCCCAGGAGTTCGAGACCAGACTGGACAACATGTTGAAACCTCATCTCTACAAAGAATACAAAAATAAGCCTGGCATGGTGGCATGCGCCTATAGTTTCAGCCACTTGGTAGGCTAACTCAGGAGAATCACCTGAGCCTAGGAAGTCAAGGCTGCAGTGAGCCATGATTGCACCACTGCACTGCGGCCTGGGCCACAGAGTGAGACCTAGTCTGAGAGAAAAAGGTAGCAGCTTAATGCATCCAAAACAACGCCTGCTATGTTACATACCTAATAATTGCAGGGATACGTTGGAGATACTGCAAGTTGGTTCCCATCTACTGCAATGAAGCAAATGTGGCAATAAAGTGAGTCACAACATTTTTGGTTTCCCAGTGCATATAAAAATTATACTTACACTGTAAAGTAATCTATTAAGTGTACAATAGCAATATGTGTACATGCCTTTATTGCTAAAAAATGGTAACAATTATCTCAGCCTTCAGCGGGTTGTAATCGTTTTGCTGGTGAAGGTCTTGCATTGATTTTGCCAAAGATTGGGGTGACTGTGGCAATTTCTTAAAATAAGACAACAATGTAGTTTGCCATATTGATTGACTTTTTGTTTCACAAAAAGAATATAAAAAAGTCTTTTTGTTTCACAAAAAGACTTCTCTGTAATATGTGATGCTGTTTGACAGCATTTTACTCACAGAAGTTCTTTCAAAATTGGTGTCAGCTAAGTTTATGATATTCTAAATCCTTTATTGTCATTTCCACAGTGTTCACAGCACCTTCAGCAGGGTAGATTCCATCTCAAGAAACCACTTTCTTTTCTCATCCCTAAGAAGCAGCTCCTCATGCATTCAAGTTTTATCATTAGATTGCAGTAATTCAGTCACATCTTCAGGATCCACCTCTGATTCCAGTCCTCTTGCTGTTTTTAGCACATCTGCAGAGACATCCTCCACTGGTCTCAAACCCATCACTTCTTCCAAATTCCTGGGAGGTTGACATTTTGACCTCCCATGAATCACAAATATTCTCTCTCTCTATATCTATCTATATATATATCTTTTAAATTCCATTTTAGAGTGTCTATCTATCTATCTATCTATCTATCTATCTATCTATCATCTATCTATCTATCTATATATTTTTAAATTGCATTTTAGGTTCTGGGGTACATGTGAAGAACATGCAGGATTGTTCCATAGGTACATACATGGCAAGCTGGTTTGCTGCCTCCATCCCCATCACCTGTATCTGGCATTTCTCCCCATATTATCCCTCCCCAACTCCCTACCCTACACTGTCCCTCTCCTAGTGCCCCTCCCCACAGACCCCAGTGTGTGGTGCTTCCCTCCCTGTTTCCATGTGTTCTCATTGTTCAGCACCCGACTATGAGTGATAACGTGGTGTTTGATTTTCTATTCTTGTGTCAGTTTGCTGAGAATGATGGTTTTCAGGTTCATCCATGTCCCTACAAAGGACATGAACTTACCGTTTTTGATGGCTGCATAGTATTCCCTGGTGTATATGTGCCACATTTTCCCTGTCCAGTCTATCATTGATGGGCATTTGGGTTGGTTCCAAGTCTTTGCTATTGTAAACAGTGCTGCAATGAACATACCTGTGCATGTGTCCTTATAATAGAACAATTTATAATTTTTTTGATATATACCGAGTAATGGGATTGCTGGGTCCTTGAGAAATTGCCACACTGTGAGTCAGCCTGTTGGCTGAAGGTTTGAAGTCAGACATTGACTTCTCTCTGCTTAGCAAGTCCTAGATGATCTCTTCTTCCAGTGTAAGGCTGTTTTTTGTTTACTTTGAAAATCTGTTGTTTAGTGCAGCCACTGTCATTGATGATCTGAGCCAGATCTTCTGGAGAGCTTGCTGCAGCTTCTCCATCCCACTTGCTGCTTCACCTCGCACTGTTATGCTATGGAGACGGCTTCTTTCTTTCAACCTCATGAACCAACCTCTGGTAGCCTCAGTCTTTTGATTTGGAGCTTCCTCACTTCCCTCAGCCTTCATAGATGTGAAGAGTTACATCCTTGCTCAGGCTGTGGCTCTAGGGAATGTTGTGGCTGGTTTGATCTATCCAGAGCATGAAACCTTTCTCCGTATCAGCAGTAAGGCTGTTTTGCTTTCTTATCACTTGTGTGTTCACTGAAGTAGCACTGGAATTTCCTTTAAGAACTTTTCCTTTGCATTCATACCTTGGCTAACCGGCACAAGAGGCCTAGCTTTCAGCCTATCTTGTTTTTTGATATGCCTCCTCACTAAGCTTCTAGCTTTCGATTGAAAGTGAGAGATGGGTGACTCTTCCTTTCATTTGAACACTTAGGGGACATTGTAGGGTTATTACATGATCTAGTTTCAATATTGTTGTGTCTCAGGGAATGGGGAGGCCCTAAGAGTGGAGGAGAGATGGGGGAATGGCCCGTCGGAGGAGTAGTCAACACACATTTACTGATTACGTTCGGCATCTGTTACGGGCACAATTTGATGTGCCCCAAAACATGAAAATAGTAATTAATAATCAAAGATCACTGACCACAGATCATAACAGATGTAATAATAATGAAAAGGCTTGAAGTATTGTGAAAATTACCAAAATATGACTTGGAGAAATGAAGTGAGCATGTGGTAATGGGAAAATGGCACCCATAGACTTCACCACAGGGTTGCCACAGCCCTTCACGCAGTGTCTGCGAAGCGCAGTAAAGCAACATGCAGTCCTCTTTAACCAGACCCCAGTAACTGACTAAACACTTATCTACTATGTGGGTACCTGCAGTACATAACTTTTAAAAATGCTTTTTTAAAAAGGACTGCGAAATATGTAATTGGATTAAAACTATCTTGTGTAAAATGAGTATAATTCTTGACACACTACCTTTATCTTTTATAACACAAATGATGAAACTGACATTTCTTTCACCATGCCTGAACTAAGCAGTAGAGTAACAATCATGGTTCTCTTGCCTACTAAATAATAGTAATTATGTAACTTACAGAATACTAATTACTGTTATACCTCACATGTCTGCAAGTAACTTACTTGGAAACTGTAAAGAAGAGAAGATGCTCTTGGGCAGGCAAAAGGAAGCCAAAGGCCATGCGCTGTAGGTGATGAATTGGACCTGGAAGGTGCAGCTTTGATCCATTTACTCTTTAGATATAATTTTTAAAAGTTGCAAATATGATGTCTTTACCCATAGCCTGTTGGGGGAGGGAGGAGATTGTTGCTGGACACACGCTCATTTCTAGGAACAGAAAGCAGGAGCTGATATACCTGGTAGAAAGGAAGACGAAAGGGAAAACTAGCAAGTGAGCCTGGAGTCTGAGGAAGGGTGGTGGTTAGTGTGGGAGCTGACAGCACTGTTCCTAGTAGCCTCTGGTGCTGTCACTGTTAATCAAAGCAAAAATTCATTAAATGCTTATTTTATGACAGGCATTGTGCCAGCTGTTGTATGTGCATTATTTAATACTTAACAACATCTATAGAGCCGTCATTAGCCGTATTTTACAGTTGAAAGTTGTCACGTGGAAGTGCAGACAGGATGTGAACCCAGGGCTGCCTGGAACTCAGTAGTAGGCATGCAGCCATCATTCCATGTGCCCTTCTGGTTATTAGCCCAATAAGATAATTGACTCTAATGATACTCTTTTTAAATCAAGAAAACAGAATATTTGGCTTTTTTTTTTTTAAGACTGGAAAGTATAAAAGTGTTTAAACTTTTTAAAATTTAAATTAAAAAAAAGTTAAATAGTTCAAATTGCAGTTTTTCCACTAAAAGATGTTAAGGTATTATTTTCTGAAATTTTTTACTTTCTACAAAGATAAATGTATGTTGTAAATTTGTTACATCTGTATAGATTTTTGAATACAAAATTGTGAGTTGATTTTATTATATTACCTTCTCTACTAAAGAAAGTGAATCTCCTCAGCTGACCCATATTAAATGCTAAATTAATTGTTTGTTTATACTGCATGCTATTCCAAAGGGCATTAGGACAGGTACAAACATTTATGTTTATTCATAACTGCAGTAGTTGGGGACAGCTCTGCTCCCTGTACTCACTGCCAGCTCAGTTAGTCTCTGCAAGCGTATCTGCAGCGGGACAGCAGTGAGAGCAGAGTTAGTCTCTGCATGCGTATCTGTAGCAGTGAGAGCAGAGTTAGGCTCTGCATGCATATCTGTAGCGGGACAGCAGTGAGAGCAGAGTTAGTCTCTGCATGTGTATCTGTAGCAGTGAGAGCAGAGTTAGTCTCTGCATGCGTATCTGTAGCAGTGAGAGCAGAGTTAGGCTCTGCGTGCGTATCTGTAGCGGGACAGCAGTGAGAGCAGAGTTAGTCTCTGCATGCGTATCTGTAGCGGGACAGCAGTGAGAGCAGAGTTAGTCTCTGCATGCGTATCTGTAGCAGTGAGAGCAGAGTTAGTCTCTGCATGCGTATCTGCAGCGGGACAGCAGTGAGAGCAGAGTTAGTCTCTGC